>JABFOV010001795.1:0-23036 GCA_022817685.1 Aradophagus sp. ZL-2020 | reverse complement strand
TATTTCAAAAGTTCGAATCGTGTGGATATTTCCACGTGGAAATCTTCAAACACATGTATATGTTCCATAAATGGAACAATTTTGATTTTATGATAAATAAATTGAAAGTTGTTAAAATTAATTAAAGGAAAATGCAGTTTATTTTTGTAAAATTATTCAACAAAGATGTTATCATCTTTTATAAGCGAGAAATAATATTATATTTCATTCTTGTTTGATATTAATGAACGCTGAAAACTTTGTGGGTACTTGGAAGAAGTTATTTAAATTTGAATCATTGTTGTCCACGGAAAAGTAAATGCTGGAAGTTGGCGTGGTCGATGGTTGTCATTAAAATTTCTAGTGAAAATATATCTTACGATAATTATAACGTAAAGAAGAAGTGGAAAGTATCTCTTTTAAATTGTCAGTCAGCATGGGTCACATGCTTATACAAAACAAAAGTTGAAAGCGAGTACTTTGAGATTATTTCTCAACTAAAAGTGGAAATTCACATAACGGTTGTGCGGTATCTGCCGTCTAGCTTCTCGCATTGTCTGTTATTTAGCAAACTTAGCTCGCCAAACGAAAACATGTTTGACGAGATTGCGGGCCATGTAGACATTTATTTTCATGGCTGTTACAGTAAATGTTTTGTCGACGTTTCAATTAAATAAAAAAAGACCGAATTAGTACTTTACAATTATTTAATACTATTACAATTGTTACACATATAAAACAGTTTTGTTACTATTTTTCAATGAATACAGTGTGAATGTTCTAGAGAATAACCGTGTACCAGTAAATAACCAGTGCCTTGAAGGAATAATGATAAACAGTACAATTTAGAACGATCACTTTTATCTGACCAAATTTTATTCTAAATATACTAAATTTTATACAAAATATACTTGGACTTAAATTTTATTTTAACACTCAATATTGATTTTATTATTATTTTTTTTCAACACATATAATTGTAAGAAAAATTTCCAAAACCATTATCATATCAACCTGTCCGAAAATCTCGCTCTAGATCTACATAACCAAAAGTTTGAGCTCGGAGATAGCGGACTAACATGTTAATAATCGTTGTGCAATCTTGATTCGCAGCGTACATCTCACTACCATGGCCGGCAGATGCGCCACCCCCGAGGATCGAGCTGTACGCATGCCTCGTGTTAGCCGGCACCGGGATATTTCTGCTTCCGGTGTTGCTGGCGGCGGCCGTAGTGAAAAAGGGAAATTTGGCTAATGACGGAATCAAACTTGGACGGCATCTGAGCACGTGCTCGCGTGACCCGACCTCCTCCTTACTCAGCGATAACACGGACAACGGTGAGCTGGCGAAACTTTATTCATTCCGCTATATTACAATAATAGACAAATAAATGAGCTACAGTCGTCTTCTTGGCCCCTTTAATTAAATAACTTTACCGAGGATATTAACCTGACGAGCTTGCCGTCTTAATGAGGCTAAGGTTTTTTTTTTTTCAATAAATCATGGAAAACCACATTCTAAATTTGAATAGAGGATTCATGGACGTAAGTAAGGGCAATTAAAACGTATAATCGTAATAATATTTATAACTCGAATACCAATTATATTGTTAATAATTTTACATGAAAAAAAGTAATTTAAATATTTTCGTGACTTTAAAAACGCGCGTTCTATGAAGTAAAATTGTCGTGTATTCTGTGACATTCAAAAGTTCCCCTTAAATTATAGAAAATAGGTTTATGTTTATACTACTTTTCAAACTGTTTAATTTACATACATCAAAATTTTCAAATATAGGAAAAAATTTGGATATACATTTTTCTCGGTGCATATTTAATTATTCTTTACAAAAAATAATTATACTCTCCGAAATTGTTCACAATCATTCAAAGTCATTCACTTGCTCTTTGACAATTTTCAATAAATTTTGCCTTCATATACCTCTTAATGAACAGTTTAATAATTTTCATCGGGACTATTTTTTTCGATGCACAATGTCATTAGAAAAATCTTAAAATCATACGTAAACGTAAAAGATAACGGCACAATTACCAAGCCTAAAATAAATCATCGATAACACTTTTACAAGTCGTAAGGTTTCAAGTTTTACGTTACGACTTATTAACAAGAACGGCGGCAGCAAATTGCTCAAGTCGAAGCAATAACTCGGTGAAAACGTACGTCATTTTTTGCCCATCCTTACGTCACTGATAGCAAGCGGCCATAAATAAGAATAACGACGATAATAACGAAATGCGGAGGGTGCATATAAATAACATTTGAACGTAACCGCAGGCCTAGCGTATAATTTGTGGAGGCACGGAGGACCGACTGCAGCTTTCGTGCATCTCTGCACGGCCATGTGCTTTCTTCTGCCTACTCTGCTCATGGAAGCGCGACTAATTCATGCTGGATTCCTGCCAAAAGGTACGTGTTGCCTCACTCGAACAATTTCATACATCGCCGCGGCAATACAAACAACCGTTGCCGGACGTAAAAACTGATTTACGCGTCGCGCTCGCCACTTTGCCCGTAATTTTTTACCCCGAAATGAGTCATTTTTCACCACCGCGAAATCATTTACACGATATGTGACTTCATTTGTCGGTGCACGGAGAAAAAGGGGTTAGAGATAAGTATTAAAATTGTTAGAATTTACAATAGAACTTCTCGTAATGATAAAGCACGATATAAAATATGTACTGAAAGTTGTGCAAATTGTAAAGGATTTTTTACTTCAAATTTTGTTGATTCAAATTTTTTTAATCCGATAATTCATATTTATTTTAATATTAATCAGTGTTTACTGGAGTACGTTGAGATCTATAATACTTTTTCAACTTTTTTTTCAAACATCAAAACGGCAAATGACAACAAAGAATACAATTTTAGTAGTAGTTTATTATTTGAAATCTTACATAGATACGTATTGTGATTAATCATATTGGTCTATCTCAATTCAATGTTCACCGATATTGTTCGTGAAATAAATTGCGAGTCAATTTTTCTCCCGTTCATCATTTCAAATAACGCACAGAAACCACTACTGAAATTGTATAATTTTATCATTCGGATCTTTCACCATTCGCAAAGAATAAATAATATACCATTCGATTGATAGTATCGAATAGTACGTTATTTAGTTTTCTCGACGCATTTCAGCTGAATCATCCGGAAAACGTACTAAACGATATAGAATTTTAATTAATCAATGACGCGGAACGTCTCGCGGTGGTGGCTTGGTCACCTAACGTCTCATCGGAACAATGCGAATGCAAACTTGTTGCACAATGTTGCGATTGTGTAACCGCCGGGCACATTCATCTCAACATAGATTTCCATCGCGGTAATGACGTAGTACTTTGATGAAAGTTGTTGGCGCGTTACATAATTTGGATTATTGGTGAGATATTCGAAGAACTGATAGCCGTTGATAGCCGGGTTAATGGAAATGTTGGCGGCGCAAGTGGAATTCGGAGGTGGCTTGCATTTTGCCATAAACAAAGACATCGCCGCGCTGGAGAATACCGTCAAATGGCCTAACTGTGCGCCAACTTCGAATGGCTTCCGCAGGATTTCTGCGATGGTCGTGCAAATTGATTTAAGGAATTAATCATTGCATTGTCTGGGGTCCGTTAAAAGTTTATTATTTGCGAAGAAACAGATGATTATTGATATTAAAATTACAAAACAATGGAATTATTCAAGCCATTGTTTTACTTCATAAAACGTTTTATAAAAAAAAGTGTTAAGATACTTAAAATGTATAGTGATTTATTATTTTCAATCAATTTAAGTTGTAATATAGTAATTATTTCCATAATCTTAATTTTATTGTTTAACTAGAGTCAATATATACAAATGTCGTATCAAAATATACATTTTTAATCCAAACTCAAAGTCTCTTCAAGTTTTAAGAATGTAAATAACACGATTTGCTTTGTCCTCATTATATCATCATTACCAAATATTCAATTAATATTGCTAATAGCGACTCATTATTAATACTCGCTTACCCAATTGAAGAATCATTATTAATGTCTGCTGAAATTCTCCTTTCATTAGAACAACGACCTAACAATAACCGAATCAATTTCATTGTTAATTAAACGACGAAAATACTGCTGATTCATTTCTATCCCACAAATTCATCTCTCAAATGGCAAATTTTGTTTAATGTACCTACGGATGACAACCTGTGCAATTACTATTATGATACAAAATTACTATAAGCTCTATGAAATCATTCATTTAGTCCTTTTGCACCATCAAATCCTTTATGATACGTCAATTATTAATTATCGAAAACAATTCATATCACATATATAATAATAACCGATGTATAAAAATGTTTATTAATATATCAATCAATAGGCAATTCTTACGAATAATTTTGTTGATTTTGTAAATTTTCTCTCTCAACGTACAACGCTTAACACTGTTCATTTTAATAATCACAAATATCAATTCCCCTTCGTAGATAAAATTTTTACGATCGAACCGTGCAACATAACGCTAACACGCAAACAAATTTAATCCACTCTTCGGCCCCAAAACAGAAATCCAATAACCATCGCGACCAAACAGTTCGATCACATCCATATTTATAATTTCAAGCCTGGGTTACTCATCGGACGTAAGGCGAGCCTTTGTTCGTGCCCCCGATACGATAAGATGCAAAGTAAATCGGATTTATTATTATAACAAAAACCAAGCACGGCCGAACGAAGCGTACGAACACCCCGCGCCAGTCAGGATCATCCAGATTATTTCGTGCGCGATAATGAACTATAATTATCATCGGCGATCGATCGCCGAACTGCGAAAGCCACCGACACCCCTTCTTTCGCTTTGTCTCGTTTTTCCCGTCTCTTTTCACGGGCTGTTCTGCCTTCTGTCCCACGAGTCTTTTTTTATGCTCGCGAACAAATGAATTCCCCGGAGTGTGGATGAAACCCCGCGTTCCGTGAAAGAAGGAACGCGGAAGTTAATTCGCAGGCAATTTCGCGAGTGTCGCGCGCAGGGTTTATTGCCCGCGTCGTTGGAAAAAGCGATCCGTGCGTTGTGTAGATGTGCTTGATTTCGACCAATGGTAACGGTGGAATGAAAAAGGAGTTTCTTTTATCTTGAACTTTATCACTGCAAAAGTTACTTGCCTCTAAGATGTATTACATTAAAATATTCGTGGTTTTAAACAAGGCAGTGGTGCTCAACCTTCGAATGGGTAAACATTGTTTAAATTTAAGACACTGATAATATTATATCAAGACACTTTAAGAGCAATATTCACAGAGTGTATTTTAAATATTACATCTTAAATATTACTTTTCTAGATAAAACGTTATAAAACCATATTTTGAAAGTAACGTTGTTACAAGTAACGCGTTACTCAAACAAAAAATTAATCTCCAAATTCTTTTCCGTCTCTCCCAATAATTGATTATTATAAACAACTTGTTATACCATTCAACAACACGCGACAACTAAAACAACAATAACCCGGCACTAAATTACATGATTTCATGCACGAATGAATACAATCTCCATCGAATATGTTCTCGAATGTTGCTAAACACTCGCAAGTCAAGCTTTGGCCAATAAATTTCTAAGCTGATTAGCTTACGTCTCAAAGTTCAGGCAAGTCGTGTTTCTCCGCGCGAGCTAGCCGAGCGTCGAAGGGGACGGCACCTAGCCGAGCAGAACGCAGAATCGGAAAGAAACGACGGAGCCAATGACCCGGGCGCGCGATTCGAGTGACTCCGAAATTAGGCGCTCATCGAGGTCAAAGGTAGGAATAGGTTCGGCAATACTTTCGACCGTATTGTCGCGTAATGCGGGGCCCCATTGTGCGCCGTACATTGTGCATGTCGAACGGCCGAGGCCGGGGCTCACGACTAAATAGAAAATTTGACCGAACGGCCGCTCGGGGAATTTCAGGAAAGAGGGTGCGTTATCTACGATCTACATTCGATGCCATCATCCAGACCTCCGGTGCTGTTGCCGTCGGATTCGGATTTTAGTTTCTCCGTTGAATCTGAAAACCCGAGAGAGACAAACTGTCGGGGATTTCGCCCTTTTCGCGGGTAATGGATTAGACGTATTTTCTTTTTCTCGTTTCCCTTGTTCCATTCTTTCTGTGTTTCTTTCTTACTATTTTAGTTCCTTTCTTATTTCTTCTTTTTTTTTTCTATGTCGCAATTTTTTTGTTTCACTTTGAAGCATTGTTGTTTTGTTGCTTGATAAAAAGCGACAGCAAGATTTCCAGACGGTTCTGCGTCTTGCGAAATTGTCTTTAAACGAAGCGGTTGCATTAGTTCGATCGATCAAGTGGACTGGACGTCGCTAAACGAACGAGCCATTTGGACAAACGAATGAATAATCGAAGTGCAGTGCTACTTTTAGAACGAAATTCGGATAATTTAATTGGCGATAGAGACGGGTGATGGAATGCAAAGTGAAAATAATTAAATGTACATGATTAAGAACATTTAGGTATTGGATAATGCGAAATCGTAATTTTGGAATTCGAGTGGTTAGAACGACGTAATTTAATTGTAATTGTTGGGTTATTAAATCAAAATAATTGAGTGATATTGACAGATTCGTTGGAGATGAAATTTTAGTTCAGATTTTGTATTCTATAGTTTTATCATAAATGATAAATTATTATTTGAAATGCTTATGAACATTATGAAAATATGTTTTACTTAAAAAAAACATCAAATAATATTATACTGACACTATTTATATATATATTAATTGTAACCGGAAACAGACATTCTTTAAATTTAAACTCAACGCGGAAAATACACGACAGCTCTTGACTGATAAATAAGCTCTAATTATATTTTTAACGAGCTTACGAATCATCCAATAGTACACATAATTACTTATTCATTTAAAGACTAATCTGACTTAACTGTTCATTTAAATTTTTTTTTCTACCAATTGTTGGAATAAAGGCCAATTTTAATCATTCATAGAGAGACGATACAAAATTGTCATTAAATCTGAATACCATCGTAAACAATCGATCGTATTTTATTTACTTTGCAAGATACTCTAACTGCTATTCGTCTAATGTAGTAGATTAAATTGATTAATTACAACGCAGCTCCATTAATAACGATTTTGCCGTTGCAGCTTACGATCTACCATTCACTTTCATTAGCTTAATCCGTAATATTTAATTGAGACACTCTTCCTTTGACAGTTATTACAATTAAAATTTTTACTCGTTATAAATAAATTTAAACACAAAATAATAATTCTTTTCGTTCTGGAGATGAAAAATAAACTTTCTCATCGAGGGTATACTACTTTTTTTTTCTCATTAATTTTCAGTATAATATTTCACGGAACAATATCGTTTAGCTTTTTTTACGATTTTCCGTCAACTGATTATTTACTGTTATTAATAAACAATTGCACGACCTCCATCAAACTGATTAAATTCAAACTTTACAAATATACCCATCACCGGCACCGTCTTACCATCCGTCGTTACAAACAAAAAAAGAGCCCGTGAGTACTTAAACCCGCTCAATAATTCATAACGAGGTTATTAGACGGGAAAAAGCCGGCTTGCAATGAAAAAAAGCTCGAGAGCGTTTTCCCTCCCCGATATTCCGAAATATTAATGAATTGCAAAAAGAGCGAACTGCGATTCGACGTCACCGTCGATTGGGGCTTCTAGTCGGAGGAAAAGAAATATCTTTCGTCGTCTTAAATTCGATTCGACGTTCCGCAATAAAGACGATTTATGCCTATCACAATTACCAATCGCTCGCGCAGCGTCTTATTACCACGACCTGCGTTAAAATCACGTCTCGGGCAATAAACCGTGAGACATATTCGGCAGCGGCATCGCAGTCGGCGCGGTGACAATGACGCGTGTAGTAAACACGCAGGATAAAAGTAGTACAAATCAAAGGATAATGCGGCGGACTCGCGCTGGTCGGCACGCGAGACGATTGATTACAATTCGCGAACTCGTTTTCCGTCGAAATCGATTTATAATTGTTGTTTGAATACCAGGCGATTAATAAGGTATGCCATTGATTCGCGCGCGTTATTTATTTCACGGGAAATAACGGCGTACGTGATTGTATTGTATGTTCAACGAGATCATTAAATTTTCAATTGACAGTCGATGAAAAACGTGTATCCGGTATTGATAAAACAATTTAGTCTGCGGTGTATGTATAAATACTATCTAAATGAGAGTCGGTGATATTCGATAACTGAATATTATTGTTACTTATAATTTATGAGTGAAAGATTACTTTTAAAATATGGAAACAAAATGTTTTGAATATGCTTTAAAATGAAACGCATAGATTGTGTTTGATATCTTTCAATATGGAACTTAATCTCGAAATTCCAAATGTTTTATAAACGTGTTTTAAAATTGTTAACGTTTTTCATTTCCAATTTTTTTCATCATTTTAACATAAAGATTAACTTTATCAAAACCACGATCACATTTTAAAACAAGGCACTCAAAGTTCGTCGAAGACGTATAATTTCCCGCGACCAAAGTCGAAAAAAAGTTGCAGCTTTCCATTCGCGGCTGTACATTATAAAAGCCCAGGTGTCGAGCTCGAGACATTTTTATACAGCTATCGACACTTTCCAATCGCTGGCTTCTCGCGCTCTTAAAATCTATTTTATAGGACGTCTTAATGTCTCGGCAAAGTGCGAACTTTTCCGCTTCACGGTCCGGAGCTATTTACGAAAATCGCGGCGAAAGCTAATGCTTCTTCGATCGTGGAAACCGACGAATCGCGAGAACTCCGTCTAGTTCAATCACTTTTTTCACTCATAACTCGAAAAAAAAAAAACTTTTTAATTCTAATCCAATTACAGCGGGTTTTCGTTTAGTTTAGATTATCAAACATAAACAGGAAATTCGATACGGCAATAGCATTACGGCCGTGAAATCAAGCGACGGCGGTGTATTCGGTTACTTTGTGCGCCGGTTTTAACGCGCTATTACGGCGCATTACACCTGTGCGAGCCGGGAGGTGCGCGCGCGCAAACCAAATTACTTCGGCAACGCAACGTCCGGCCGGCTCGCGTGGAAATTGCATTTGCGCGCCCGCCTGTTCCGGAGTACGTTAAACACTGAAATCGGGAAATTATTCGCTCGTGGCTTCGCCGCTCGAGATGCTGAGCCGGAAGTATCAAGTGGGAAGCGCGGATTGATTGTTTTACGATGGTACCGCGCGGAATGAGTCGATCGTTTGATGATGGATGCGCTCTCTTGCGATCAGGTTTATCGACGATTGTTCGATTTTACCGTGTAAAAATAAGTATTCCGTGGTAAAACATATTTTTTAACGATTTTAAAAGTATAATATTTTTTGTTTTAATACCTCAAGAACATTTTCAGAAATACTTAGATGTCTTGAATTTAATTTTCATTTTGTTCCTATCTTAGTAAGATATTTATTTAAATGGACTAAATTCTATTCATCGTCGCGAAAACTTTTTCTTGGAATAAGAATTTTTAAATACGCTACAAATTTACAAGGCAAATTTAAAGCGTAATACAACATCTGCATGCCAAAATTGCGTAGCATCATTTCGTGGATTAGTTGAATTTTAATTTTAATTATTATCATTTTCGGCGTACTCAGGGGCAAGCATAATTGATGCTCCATTTTAATAACAGTTAAATAATCTTTATCGTTCGCTTAGTACAAAAATAATTTTTCTCCAATAAATCAACTTTGACCCAAACGATCGAATGATCATAAAATAATTCTGACTCATTTAAATTTTGATGGATAAATGTACCGAACAATTGTAAGTGTAAAGTTAAATTTAAGATTCGCTTTGGCGTGAATAATCATGGATAAATTCCTTTTTCGAAAGTAATACTTTGTCGTGGATGGATTTGTGTGAGACTTTAATCTTGCTGAAAAATGAAACATATTTCAAGCCGGATAGACAAAAAGTCAAAACACATTTTCGTGGTGGATATAAATACGCCGGCATTGCTCGCAGGAATTAATTTTTCGCGTCACTTTCTAACGGAGACGACGCTCACGGTGGCGCTGGGAAATTGTATGCACTTGTCTGCCGAGTTGTTTTACGAGAAAGAGCACGTTCCCAGCTGTCCTATGAATTACGTCCTGTAAGCTGTGTACATCCGCACGTATCCGTGCTTAGCATTTCCGTGCGAGAAGTTTGATTTTGATACTCGAATCGCATGATAATGGTAGTCCTGCAATTTCAAACTACTTTAGCACGTAACCAACCACCGAGAAACTAGATGGATTGACAAACTAGAACTCGTAAATTGTCTTGTCTCTGATGAAAAATTTTTCGCTTAAAAATGATTCGTTACCTTAAGTTTTTTTTAATTAAAAATGTAAGTTATTGTATTTTTATAAGTTCTTAGAAAATAATGAATATATCACACCATATCAGGTCCCTATATGGTATTAATTCTCCTTATTGTAAAGTGGCTGCCTGATCTGACCCTTACCAGGTCCATATCATATGGTTCTAATAAGAATATAGCGCAAACGATTGCAATAGTCCCAATCAGAAAAATGTAATAGATTCTTTTTTCTCCGTGTATATCGTTTTCTCAACAAATTTATCTCATTTTCAACAAAAAAATTCCACAGTGGTGCAATGCACGATACATTTTCATCTACATCACAGCAAAAAGAAGTGTCTTATTTGAAGACACTTTTACCAAAAAGACACAAAAGAGTTCTGAAGACACTTCTTTTTAGAGTGATTGTCTTAAATCGTTGTACTTATTTTTAACGTCGCGTTCACTCAATCATCAAAACAGGACCAAAAATAAACAAAAAATGTATAGAAAATTATCCCAATCAGACTTTATTAATCGCTCTTTCCACGACGCGTTATATACTCCGTCGGTTCACCCTTGTCGAGAACTGTCCCCGCCGATAAAGTGCGTCGCCAACAAAAGCACCGGCCAGGAGAGACTGGGGGGCCGCGGCCTGAAATTCACCCCGTTTATGATTCCCGTTGTTGTATCGTTCATTTCGAGCAACAAACGTTCTCTTTCGCTTGGCAGCGCTCGGCTCGAATCGAGCCACGGCGAATTTAATAGCGGCAATTAACGTACATGCATATTTCGATGGGGACGTTCTCACGGACGAATGTCCGCGCCGGCGAGTCCGCCGGACACACGTCGCCCGGCCGTGTTATTTTCTGCAACGTTGTTTCCCTTGCAGCCGTCCAGCCGCATTTGCATTGTCAGCGCGCGCGCCAACACACGCGCTTCACTTCATCCCGTGCGCTGTCACGTTTTGCGGCCTTTCTGCCGTAATCGGAACGATTCTAAATCGCCGGCGAGCTTCGTGCGCGTATGGTTAACAATGAGTGGAGTATAACAACTCGGTGTATGGTGTAAACGATTACGGTATAAAAATTACTCATTTTTTCATATTTTACACCATTCTGAGAGTGAAGAAGAAAGTTGGAGTGAAAGTAGAATGTCGAACTTATATATTTAAAAATCGTTGTGAAAGTAATGTATACTGGAGACATTTCCACCTTTGAGGTGTGACGTTTACACCGTAATTCTGAAGTGTTAATTTTTATTCTGCTTTCAAATGCTCCGTCATTTACACCGCGTAAATTTTACTGCTATATACTGCTATTCATTAAACTCCGAACGGAGTGAATACTTTGCACTGATAATTTCAAAATTTCATTAAATTTTTAACTGCAGAAAAAAGTGTTGAAATACAATATATATTAAAATAAATATTTTAGCGTGAGAAGCTAATGGTAATTTAATTTTTTTTTTCTGGTAAATGTTTCAATTTAAAACACTTTTGGTGTTAACAATGCAGGCATCATTTTTAAACGACATTCTTGTACTTCAACCGACCGTATGAATTAACATTCGCTCGGTTCAACAAAGCGAAACTATTTGCATTTTGTTATTGCGCTCGTTTGGCAAATTTCGTGGCTGCCGGCGCGGAATTCGAACGAGTTTTAATTCCAATCGCGGTGATTAATTCTGACCCAGTTTGTTAATGGCGCGGTGTCGTTAACCCGGCGAACGTGAATGCCGATAATTTTTGATTTGGGAATAGTTTTTGGCGGGAATGCGTAAACGGTTTAAAGGGATTATTGCGCGCCGCTAACGCAATTACGTTTGCTCGATAAAGAAAATAACTTTCGAGCCGCACGCCGATGAACGGAAATTTATATATTTCAGCGTAAATATGGATAGGGTCCGGTTCTTCGGTAAATTTGTTATTTGTGTAATTTTGTTGGAATAAGTGCCTCGTTGTTGAGAAATTATTTTCCCAAACGGTAAAGCTTATTAAGCAAATTATTGAATTGTTTTCACAAGTTTATGATTTGTATTCAGTTTGAATCAATCTCTGTTTTCAAGTATAAAATTACTGTTTAATGATAAGCGAGTGAAATTAACGGAGTTGCAAAATTAAACTTCTAGAATATAAAAATATCTTCTATATTTACCAAACAGAAAATAGATTCTAAATAAATATTATAATTTATTATTGATTAATTCAGCAAGCTTTCTCATTTCAGTAACCGAGCAATATTTCATTTTAAACTTTTTCATCCTGAAAATTAATGACTATAAGTTTGCATTTTATAAAACTACGTTTATTCGTTTCTCCACTCGCTTCCTTTTTCATCGTCACAAACCTTTTATTTACTAGAAACTAAACGTAAACCGACACTCAAAGGTTGTAAATAAACGTCCGCCTTTTACATCAACATCCCTTATTTTTCTTCTCCGGCAATTTTTTGTCTTCTTTTTCATATTAGCGCACGGAAACACCGAGATACGTGTTGAAGCGAGACAAGACAAATAAAATGTAAGTGGAGTGCTTTCAACATAATTAAATAAAGTATTCAATGCAGGCGCCATAACGCCGACGTGCCGTTATCTCGTGACTTTTAACACGGAAAATGGTTTTCGATAAAAAAGAAGCCTCGAGGAGGGTCGGCCCTTATCGCGACACCTTGCGCCGGTCGCTCTAAACAATATAAAAGCAGCCCCGCGACGGCGCAACAATAGCCCCGATCGTTTTTGCAAATTAAACCGGGCGCCCGCGCACACGCTAATTAAAAGACAATGGCCAACGCGAACGCGAGCAATAACGGGGCGCATTATAAAATCAACCTAACCGAAATTACTGTCATTGGTCCGACGCGCGAATAATTATCAATTTCCATCAACATATCCGCGCGCTTTTCTAATTAAAACGACGACGCCCCGGGAACGAGTTTTCCCGAGGACGGTGCCGTTGAATTAACATCCCGGCGCTTGTTCAAATCGCAATCTGCATGAATAATCACGGCGACTTGGCGCTGCGCTTTTTCGTATCGACGCGATCCTGACATTTTCAGGCCAATCGCGCTGCGCATTGCTGGCCCGAATTGCACGCCGAGCCGAAATATTCGCCAATTAAGTTTAACGTTCGGCAGAGAGTCGGTAGGTGGATTCTTATCTATTGTAATCGGGTCACAGTTTTGCGTAGATTCTGGCGTGAGATATGAAGCCGAATACGCTGGTTTATTTTTTGGGATGACGAAGTTGAGGCGAGATGTAAATGAAGCGGAGGATGTGTATGTCGGGATAGAGTCGTTAGAATACACTGGTTTTACGTCGAGTAATGATCGCTGTAGAAAAACATCGTTTACTTTGAAATATGGTATTTTATCGTGGTTTTTTATTTTCTGGTGGAAAATTAAGAGTTTTTATGGTTTGGTATTATATTAAAAACGTTCATTTATAAACAAGAATATATTATTTTTGATAGATTTAATTTCATTTAATTATAAAATGTATCAAGATTAAGAATGTTTTGTTTGATCTGTGTGCTTTTATATTAATTTTGTTCCATAAATTTATGTTAATCTCGAATACGCAGAATTTATTAACTAGTTATAACAAATTTACTTTTCTTTGACATTTAATTCTACCAAGATATAAAAAAATGTAATAGTAAATTACAGTTATTAAATATTTTAAAAATATTAATTCAAAATACATTTATTCTAGTAATTCATACACGGTACGTCCTCTTGAAAGTGAACAAAAAATTGGAGTATTTGATTCAATTGCATTAACGAGTAAGTTTGTATTCAATGTAATGAAACACCAATTACGAAAATTAACTTTAGTCTTTATTTGACATCAAAAATTCATTCTCCCGAACAGAATGACATTTATTTAAAATGAACTTAAGTATCTTTGAAAAAATTACCTTTTTAAACTCATAAAAATCACTCATTAATGTAATGTCATAATTGACGGGTTTAATTAACTTAAAATAAATCTACAAACGGAATCGATCGAAATCAATGGATAAAAATGTCAAAGTTAATTACTCATGAAAATCAATTACTAATTAAATTAAAATTGTGATTAATAATTATTAAATTACAACTATTCTTCTCCGGCAACACAGCGAAATCGTCCGTGCCGTAATTGAATCAATAAAATCGGATGGAAATTATCGTTACACGAATTCATAAATCATAATCATCGAACTCAACTAATTATCAAAGAGCCGCGTTATTAAATTCACAAATTAAATTCGATCAAACCAACGTGTCCAAACAACTATTCAAAAGTACCGAAGCTCACGCGCGGACCGTAACACGTTCCATCAGTTAAGACTATTTTATTGCAGGATTTCGTTAATTCAATTACAACAAAACTATCGACAACGTCTACGCATTTGCATCACTCGAACTCTGTTTGTTTTCCAAGTTTAAACACCAACAAACCATTCTTTCGAAATCTATTGACATTACCGGGCAACACAACATTCGCCAAACGTATCCCAAACACCGATCAAAGTCAAAACCAAAATTAATATTAAATACTCGTAAAAAGTTGTGATTTCGCAAATCCACCCTCTCCTCTTGTCGCCCCAACATTTGCTAAAGTACACTGCAAACACTGTATGTAATCAAAGCAAAATTAATTTGAAATCTTTCGGAAAACTCATAATTTTGTGAATTTCACCCCGACTTTAAAACCAAAACATCGTTACTACAAAGTCAACAAAAGAGCGTCGGAATTGAACGATGCATTTGCAATTAACCGAGTCAACAAAGTACTTAAACGACAAATCAATAGCTTTATTAAACAATCTCATCAAAGATATTTTAAAACTACTAATTTTTTATTTAACTCCTATAGTTATTAATAGTTTTCAATCGTAATTTTGTTCAAGTAAAATTCCAATGAATCGGCTAATATATTATTGGAAAAAATATTGGTATTAAGTTTTCGGGTTTTCCGTTTTTCGGGTTTCTGATTTCGTAAATAATCAATACATTGATCAATGGGCATTGAATCGACATTTAATTAGCATTTCGCTTATTTTTAATAAATTTCAGTTGTTATTTTACATAAACAAAGTTACTGTTAAAAATTATTCACTCAAATAACAATTTCGTTTATTCCTATGAGATATTTTACATATACAATTCATTTTAATCAGAAATTAGCAGATTTTTTTAATCACGGTATGGTTAAACGAAGCGAACACCGTGAACGATGACGAAAATTGCTGAGGCGTCGCGTGGCATAAAACCTTAACAAGTAATGAAACGACGATTTGTTTTTCCATATCTGTCTTTGGCGGCACTCGTCCTGCCGTTATCGCAATGTGTACGAATATGAGCACGGTTCTTCGAAACGTCTCGCGATAGTGGCTGTAATGTAAGACTTGTATAAACCGGCAGTCGTTAGGAACCGTCGAGTGGCACTACAGTGGCAGCCGTAACATTCGAGTGCCGCGAGCGCGACACGAAATTGCTCTCGCTCACGCGGCCGTTCGGCGAGCGGCGAGAAAGAAGGACGACAAAAAGCGGCGCCCTGGGATTCGGCTTTTCGCTCCTCGCCGTTGCGCTGCTTTATTTCCCGCGCAAACTTTCGGCCGGCATTATTGCGTCAGAGGCGTTCAAGTAAAAGACTTTGTCAAGGCTATAACCTAATGTTGGAGCGACTTGAGCTGAAACTCACACGATTAGACAGAAAAACGATTTAATTTTGTTCTGGATAAAATCTCGGAAATGATTTCGCAGAATAACGCGAGGAGGAAAATTGGGTTGGAATTAACAATTTAAAATTATAAAAAGAACCATCGTAAAGTTTAAACATTTCAATTTGAATATATATGATACAATCAAATATTTTACTAGTTATATATTTATATATATATATATGAATTAAATTATATATTTATTCCGAACCAACTTTGGTTATTGCAACCGAACGATTTTCTGAGTGATTGCTAAAAAATGGCACAACGATTTGCTTTATCAAATCCATTCTTATCTGTCGCAAGCAAACATTTCTTCTAGTTTCTTTGAAGCGCTCGTTCTTTGAAATGGAGTAAAATAATGCATTCGCGGTTGAATGACCGATGATATCAAACTACAGTGAACAGACCGCGAAGATTAAAGGAAATAAGAAAACGTTCCGGAAAGAAATCTCGAGTGAAAAATTGCTCGCGGTCGTTCTGTAAATGCAGGGCGAACGTGGAAATGTAAAATGCAAAAGCGGAGCCGGGACATATTTTTGAAATTGCATTAATCATGTTTAACGGCACGTTTCACTCGAATCAATCACAGGCGTCGATTACAATTGGTTAATCCTGCATCCCTCTGAATTCGATTACATAAATCGGGTTTGCCGAGCGGTTTTGCGTAATCCCTTTTTCGCCGATGTATCGCCTTTAAAATGTACTCTTCCGGCAGAAAACGACGGGTATAAAAATTATGGCCGAGTAAAAAAGTTCGGCGTGTAATTAATCGAAGAAATTACGCGCTTGATTAAAATTTACATTACGCGCGATGTCGAGTAATTAAAGCGACGTTATTCTTATGATTTCGATAACATATCGCGGAAATGAAAAATCCGCATCACTGTGGAAGCAGAATTGTTTACGTTCGGTCGTTTAACGCGCGCAAAAAAATTGTAATAAAAGTTAACAACGGAACGTAATTTCCGAAATAAATGCGAAATAAAATGGTAAAAAGAAACGTATGAAAAGAAGATACCTTACATTAGTACGAGATCCGTGGAAACATCAAAAGAATTCAGTGAATACTGCAGGAAAAGTCCTTAAAAACGCAGAAAGAAAAGATATGTATTATTAGTTCGGTTGAAAGCAAAAAATGTAACGATAAATAATAATAGAAAAAAGCTCAAGTGTGTATATATATTAATAAAACGTATGAAAACGAAGAAGCGTAATTAACATTAACAAATCCTCAAAGAATCTTCAATGAATCCTCAAAGAATCCTCAAAGAATCTTCAATGAATCCTCAAAGAATCCTCAAAGAATCCTCAAAGAAATCGTCAAAGAAAGTGTAGATGTTATGATCTTGAAGTTGGTTGTGTAATCTTTTTATTCGTTACTTGATTGGTCGAGATTTCAAGTTTGAATTTTGAATTAAATAAAAGAAAGATGTCATTTGACATTGCAGTCTTTGACATTTCTAATTATTAGTTGTTAAAATTATAGATAATTTAAAAAATGATTTGTAATTTGAATCTACTCTGTATAAAAAATGTATGCAACATTTATGAGAAGAAGCGAAAAATTAATTATTACTCTACATATAAAAAATTTAGACAATTAATTGATTATATTGAATTAATTGATTCAAATGGTATATAATGTACATTAATTCAAATAAAAAATGAAGACAATTTTTGTTGATTTTAATTTAAGTCTTTTTTGATACTTGTCAAGAATAAACTTGGTGAATAAAGAAAAAAAATCAATGCGCGACACGAAAATAGATCAGGTTGAATTTCGCGAAAATAAAAATGACGTAACTTCGTGATCGAGTGTTCAAATAAATTATCCAAACACTTCTCATAAGCGTTAATATTGGAAACACTTGCAAACGTTTTACGTTAAAGCGTTTTAAAATAAAACACATAATCGATGTGGAACTTGATTTGACACATTGCAAAACGCTGAAAATTTCCTATCTTGTTTTTGCAACGAGGCTGACAAAAAAAATAGGTTCACAAAAATGTTTTAATTATTTTTCGCAAATATGCATTATCGTATCTTGATCACAATCGTAAAAACCGTTCAACGAATGAAACGGCTCGCAAGCGATACAAAATATTGCCGATAATTAATCTAGTAGAAGCGCAAAATGGCAGATTATCAACGCCGTCTATAAAGAAGCTGCACGGAATATCAATAGCTGAATTCGTCGAGGAGTTATTGAACGCCGCATAATTAACAGACCGGAGTAGTCATAATTAAGCGCGAATACGCCAGAGTTCCGAAACTAAATAGCGAAGTCGCGTATTAAAAAGCGACGGGCTTCGTTCGACGCCCGACGTCAACTTGCTTCATTACTCGGCCCATTATCTTCAAAATCAAACTCGTACCTCGGCCCCTCTTCACAAATTTGTCGCATTTATAAAACGCGACCTTTTTTTCTCGCGATTCCATTCGCATTCCACCCCCTCCCTCTCGTCCCTCGCTTGTTTATTTCCCGTTCGTTTCTCAAACAAGTAGTTTAATAAAACTCGACTTACGATATTTCAAAGTTGGCGGCCCGAAGGGAAAATCAGATATCAAATAATTCTCGATATTTTGCGACGCTAAGGCCATAATCGCCTGCGCTTTCAGCGGCGAAAAACCATTTTTAATTAATTTTCCACCGTTAAATTGATTGCCTTTATAAAAGCCAAGCGAAAAATGCACGGGTCCGCAGTTATAAAAGGCGCGCGCAGTTAAACTCAACAACGCGCGATCTATTAAGTTGATGAAATTATGCAACTGAACGAAATGTCAAGTTTTAATCAGACCGGCGGCTCCTTTTCGCCGCCTTTCACGCAACGCTGCGCCCCCGATCGCTTGATTTAATTTGAACTAATTCTCGGGAGCGCGGCCCCGCGTCGCGCTCGTAGTTGCAATAAAAATGTGAAACACGGTCGATTTGTTGCGCGCGGGAGATAAAGCCGCGGCGAGGAGCAAACAGCCGGGCACGTTCGCCCGTCCTGGCTCCATCCTGACTCATGTATTGATCGGCCAGGTGCTCCGTTTGTCCCGCGCTTTTACGTCCGTATCGGCAAATCCGTCCATCTTCTCGCACCGGAACCTTCGCGTGGGTCAAGGTCTGCTTTGTCAAATCTTTAATCCATCCATCAACCTTTCCAATTGTATTTTGTTGTGTACGACAAGTTTTGCGAGGTGCATAATGTACGAGAAAGAGATTTTTAAAAAAAGATTTTCGCAGCCGGAAAGGTCAGAGTTTGATATTAAAACTCGACCTTTTTTTGTATTAATTCAAATTAAAAAAATACAATGTGCAATTAAATTAAATATTTGTACACTTGAAAGGTAATTTACTATTAACTTAACATGAAATGATAAATTAATAATTATTTGTCAAACATCGAATAGCAGTTGCTTTAACAAGTGTGAGATAACATTCGATAAAAAGCAGCTTTAAAGATGACTTATGTAATGTGAAATAATGACTTCGGTTTTGATCAACAACGCTTTTGATCATCACGTCGGCGCTAGGCGAAAAATCATATCCAATAATTTTTTTCTTCTATTTTTGTGTTTTTGTACTTTTACCTTTTTTCCTACTTTTAATGGTTTGTTGGAACCTATCCAAGTTCGGTCTATCGGCCCGGATACGATCCAACCATATTGAATGTTACAATGGATTGTTATGTCGGAGATAAAAGAGTTGAACTTTTAGCGTAACAGTTGTAGATGCTTGTATTTTTTCTTTTTTTTTTCTCTGAATTGGTGTTAAATTTTGCAGGACGAACAAAAACCGCGCAAAACGAGAGACAAATTATTAAATGTTGTAAAAAATATTTTACAAATGTTATTGCAAAATAAGTGATTTGCTAAAACATAATTTAATATATCTCATTAAATACTAATAATGAAATTATGGAATCAATTGATATATATATGTATATATATATTTTAAATCAGAATACAAATTAACAATTGTTATTGACGCATAGAATTGTTTAAATCAAAATTTGTCAATACGAAAATGGAATCGAACGGAGTTTAATAATGCAATCGATGCGAAAACAAAGTTCCGCGACCAAAGGCGCTATAATTTGAGTGGGAAAGTAATGCATATCAATAATCTGCACACGCACGTCTAATGGATTTTTCAATCCAAGGAAATGGAATTCGAAATGTACGGGAAAAAGACAAGAAAATTGGAACGAGAACTTACTTCGCCCGCGCACTCGTAAGGAAATATTGCCATCTGTTCAGTCTACGTCTACTTAGACCTCTTCTCCATTGCATTTGAAAGTTATAATTAAAGTAGGGAAATAAGTGAGTGATTTACGCGTTCTTTTAATTCTCAATTAATTAATACTAAAATACAAATAATAAAAATATCCTGTATTTAATTTAAATGAAAAAATTCATAAAATGAAAAAAATATTCTTATTTCTTGCAATTAAATGTTCCAAAAAAGAAATTGTGATAACAAGTTTAATAATTTGATCATTTCAAGTTAACTTGAGTGAATTTAAAATTTTGTATTTTAATACTTTTTGTAGAGTCATAAATCATGTATTTTTCATTATTTCCGCCCGAAAAAATGAAAAAAGAAGAACACACTTATTCACAACTGTTTTCAAGTAGTTTAGTATTTAAAATGTAGCGATATTCATGGCAGGTAGATGTAGTACTGAAATGATTAATGTCTACGTCGACAGTAGACGCCTGATCATTTACTTCTGAATCTTGCGTTATTTTTTCTCCTCAGCACGAATTCCCGTCTGCATGAAAAACGTTGCATCGAATTTTTATATTATAATTTAGAAAAGTTAAAACAAACATTTAATTTTTATAAATGATTATTACGGTATTGTAAAAGTAATTATTTTTCCGAATAACATTTACATAATTTAACAATATTTTGTTGAAAATGTATTTATATTATTTTCAGTCATTTTTATATTTAATATTCTTTCTCGATTTACTACTGCAAATTTCAATTAAAATTCTTATATTCAAATTCTTTCAACAAAAGTCGAGATCATCGTCTTGACGCGGACCATCAAATAACATTTTTCGCAAACGCCAACAAATTCCTGTGTTAATCCATTCGATTAACCGATTCATCAAGATAAAAGGAATTACGTAGTACAGCGCGCGCATTTTTCTTCTACTTTTTGTCTCCTTTTCCTTTCATTTCTGTCTTTTATTCGCAGCGGGAGCGCCGTTCCGCTTGAATCAGATTTATTTTGCCAAATCGACGAATTTCTTTCGCAAGTAATAATGTAATAATGTTGCGATATCGCGGCAATTCCCCACGGTGTTTGACATTCACTTAACGACGTTTAATCGTTCGATTAATATTTCGCTGGATTTCATATCGCAGCGTAAGCGATTAACGAATCTTCCGCAAAATCGTAAGGTCTCGTTCGCGAAGTTTCGTTCGTGATTACGTTTCCGCTCGGGAAACAAAAGTTTTCGCTCAAAGGTTTGCGTGGTAAAAAATCACATTTCAACGTGAAATGTCCTTTCATTCATCAGCGAATACAAACAGAACTGATAAGAATTTATTTAGTTATTCGTAAATAACTTAACAAATAATCAGAAAGTCATGAATTTATGTCAAACAAAATTTCTGCAATTTACGGGAATACAATTCCACCGTAAAGATGACGCTGAATTACACAGGAATATTAATCAACGTGAAGTCATTTCTGAACAATACAATAAAGCGAATTAAAATTAAGACGGAATTAGATCCGTATATCCTCGGCGCCCAAATGCTGGTAACAATAGGTTACAAAACGCCATTAATTCAAGTGTATTTAAATAAGATTAAACGTAATCCTTTCACTTATTTTAACTAATGGCGACGGCAGAATGCCTACGGGAGCGCTTCCATTTGGTTTAAATTGTACGAGAACAAACAACGCACGACTCGAGTGCCACTTAAAACAAACACACCTATTGCACTTGAATATCGGATTTCCCAATCCCGACGATTTTCATCTACGCGCTTTTAATATCCCAGTCGAAACACAATACGTGGAAATGCAATTTTACGCACCGTGCGAAAAGTTTTCGTGCGATTTGCCATTCAAATTTTATTATTCACTTTGGAGTCGTTTTGATCGGGAAAGTGGTGCTCCGTGTTAAATTATTTACAATAATCCACTGTGGGAATTTGAGAAACGGCCAACACAAGCGCCGAAATATTCGATGCAGAATTTTGAAATAATTTTTGATGAGTAACGATTTTTCATTAATTTACACAGTCACGGGCACGCGAAAAATGTAACTGTTTGCACGCAGAGAAGTGTTTTGTCGGAACGTTCGGTTCATTGGTCAAATTGTTGTTTCGATTCACATTTCTGTGCTTTGCAACCGAACTGTAAAATCGTCATTCGACCAATGATGTATTTTGTGAATTCAACCACACGAATTCACTGAGTTACTTTCATTTGTTAATCATAGCTTATTTGTTAGAAAAAAAATCATCAACGACGCCACTTATTTGGTAAATTCATTCAAAACTAGCGAAGCATGTAATCTTGAATTAAAAAACATTTGTATCACTACAGCATTATGATTTCGCCAAATAAAATTACATTCTTTTCATAATTCTCAGACGTACCTCGCTTCCGGATTTCTATGGAAAAACTTATAACATACGACTTATTTTTCTCAGTGTATCTACAATTTTTCTTTCACGCTTGCCGCTAACTTTTGCCCCGAGCACGAAAACTTAACGATTTCGCGATAAATTGCAAGTTTGATGGGACGTAACAAAGCAACCGCGAAAGGTTCTCCTTTTTGTTTCGCCGTTCCTTTTGCGTGTACAAACTGGCCTGGTTGGAACATAAATCGCGACGCTCCATTCACGTTGAACCTTCCGCCGGCTACAGGTAAATTCATAAACGCGCGCAAATGCATGCAAAGTGCACGCGAGCCAACCAAGCAGCTCATCTCATCGGTAATCCAGTTACGGGTGATTTAGCCGGCCCGACAAGCGCCATGAGAAACGCCGGCCTTTTTC
>JABFOV010001794.1:0-23041 GCA_022817685.1 Aradophagus sp. ZL-2020 | reverse complement strand
CGGCAACTTGTGTGGTGTGATTTTGGCGGGGAGGACGAGAGGGTACGTGGGTGGGTGTGAGGGGGTGGGGCGGGTGTTTTAGAGAGAGCACGCGCATAGGCAGCATTCAGCACAGCACTCGTCACCTGTTGTGGGGGGGGGGCAAAACCAGTACAATGACAATGTTTCTGGAATGAAAATGAAAATCGCGCCAACCCGAGTCACCGCCCGGAATGTTCCATTTCGGCGCAATTTCTCCGGCGTCATTGTCCAATTTCGCGGAGGCTTGGCGGCCGGAAAATGTCGGTCGTAAATCACGACCCAGGGTCAATTTCGAGGGAGTCGGTGACGAGGCTTAAGATGAAACGGATTTGAGAAAGAAAGGGGGAGTGTTATCGACGAATGATAATCGGCCAGTGGAACGACGAAAAATGCGAAAATCGCGCGACCGAGTCGCGCGTGTGGGTCGAGTCTGAATGGGAACGGTGCGTGCGAAGCGGACGGAGTCGCGGGAAGAACGGCAGAGGTGAGTCGAAAGGACTTCCGGTGGCCGCCACCCGGAACACGCAACCGCTCGAGCGTATGTGCCACATATACGAGAGCGAAGGAGCGCGAGATTTTTTGCCGCTTGTTGTGTTCTGCCTTCAAATACTAAAAAAAAAAAAAAATGTTTAAATGAATGAAACCGCGAACAACTACGTAGTAGTTGTCCCGAAATGGGTATTGTTACTACGGGCGGAAAAAATAATTTAGTAAATTTCACAGTAAAAGTATTAATGAACAATATACTAAAAGCAGTATTTGTTTATTTTATTAAATTGGTGAATTCAACTCGTTTTGTTGTAATGAGGAACAGCGAATATAAAATTTACATTTACGAACACTTAGAAATGTAATTAACGAACTGTGTAAAATCCCATTTCATTGTTGAATTTAAAATTTAAATCGTTCTATGATAATTGGCAATTTGCATAATTTTATATTAATTTCAATATTAATGCAGAAGATTGATTATTTTAATTTAAACTAAATTACTGTTAATTTTGTGTTGCAATTGCTTTCAGATTGCTTTGATTGCAATGTAATTTGACGAGTTATGGAATTAAATGAAACGACTTTAAATTAATCGGATGGCAATTGTCTTGATTCGCTGCAACTGTGGCACGTTGTTTTCCGCGAAATTTTGTGTAAAAGCACGGGGACGGTTCGAGGACGTGTCAGGGCCGTTGAAAATCGTTTGTCTGGATGTAATAAATTGGACGAGAATCAGAGCGCAAAATCGCCGACTGATAAGCACGGTGATTTCATCTGGAGCAAATGAAACGATGATTTTGTAATGATAATTATTATTACGCTGACACATTCGACTCAAATGGATATTTGATGGCGTACAATTTTCATAATCTATTCATAAAAAATAACGTAATAAAATAAAGTCTTTAAAAAATACTTAATCAAAAAATTGATGAGGTTTGCATTTAAAAAACAGTTAAATATATATAAATAGTACAAACAAAATCAGTGCATAATCACAAATTTGTTTTTAAATAATGCTCAAGCTTTCAGAATAATTTTCTAAGATAGTGAAACGTTGCACTTATAAGAATTTATGTTATTTCTTCTAAATCCAGCCTCGAAATAATTTTTTATCAAACTCTGCGTGGTAAAGAACTTGTTTACGTAAATGTGAATGGATGTGATGCAGATTGCACTGCGTCGACGTCGTATCAGATAAAGTTGACGTATTAAAATTATGATCACTGATCGTGCATCTGCTATGCCTTGATTATTCGCGATTATATTCCACCTTGTAATAAATAAAGTAGCCTACATGCGCGCGGTGTATACAAAGTGAATATGCGTACTTTAAACTGAGAAGGACATAGCAAAGAGGAAAGGGTTAACAATCAACGCCGCGGCTGCTACACTTTTAAACACCGAGATCTGTTTTGCTCGATAAATTTTTCTCAAAATTTGTAGTGGCATTAATGAATTTTATCACGTTTTCAGCTTTTGATTTATTGTTCGAAATTGTTAGTTATTGCACGAATAGTAAACGATGCACTATAATTTGAAAAAAGACATTTGTAAATCTTACAGATATGTTATAGTATCAGAAGAACAATTGTTGACAAATATTTATAAAATACTTGTTTTATAGCAGAAACGTTACAGATGTTTGCAATAAAACTATAAATCGCAAATGTACTACTCTCTATAAATATGTTGCAACGTTTAATCTCACAACATCGAAAATGATTAATCTTTCATCAACCTTTCTATTTTTTTTTTTTCAGCAAAACATAACGACAAATTTTAAACGATTCTTCCTCCCATTAATTTATCATTTGTACAAATGTAAACTTATTTAGTTTGCACTTACAGTTGAAACCGTTAATGTAATAATATATTTTTCATTAGAAAAATAAGTAAATGAAAGCGCGGGAAAAAAGAAAATCACAATCCAGCGAGCTTGTTTTACATCGCAAGTGCCGACAAAGTCGGTTAAAAAATGTATACGTTACCGACCGCGTGCGCTGTAAGCAGAGTTTATTTTTGCGCGAAGCGTGAATAAAGGTCGTGCGAGGAAGAAATTTTATGAAGCGAGCACATGAGCCTGGCACGAGAAGTTATGGAAATAGGCGATGTAGGATGGACCGAGATTGCGGAAGAGCCGGCGTCGTTGCGTGCGCGAGTCAAGAAGGAGAGCGACACACGAGGGTATAATCTCAATCGCGCGGCAATATTTAATCGCAAGCGTTCGCGCGATCCCACACACGGCAATTCGGCGGCTGCTTGTCATTGGTCACGCGACTTTGGTCGGGGGAAGCGAAAAATTCGAAATTTCAAGTTGCAAGTTCAAGGTTGCTTTGCATTTAAATTACGGCCTCGCAGGTGAAAATTTTAGCAGAAAAGTCGCTCGAGGGATATTTGCGTGGTTGCGGAAGCGGTTTACAGATGGCACTACGGTAAAATTCTGCAAGAAGCGTTTTCGCGTTTTTTTCTCTCTCTTTTTTTTTAACTTAAAGTAATCGTTATTGTCACTACAAATACCGCCATTGGCAACCAGCTATTTTCGAAACGATTTGCATAAACTTGATGTACACTACAGTCCTTATTATGCAAAGTTATTTATTTAAATTACAAATGGTGTCTGAATCAATTCAAGTCTTGAAAATGATTATTACGTTGAACTTATTTGGCTCTTTTTCTTTTTTAATATAAGACTGTAACGTTCCTATAAAGAGAAATTGAAGTTTTAGAGAAGCAGCTTTATTATATTGTATTTATGGACCTCCATCTTTGTGAGTTTATAAATAGTGGTTATAAACTCAGTTGGTAATACTCGTATTCCATAAAAATTTACTTTTATTGATATTTTTAGTATAGCTTTTCCCTTGATTTTTCTATTTGCGGTTTCTTTCAACGTTAGATGGTAAATCAATTATTATCTTCCAATGAAATAGCGAGACGCTCGCTGAAATATGAATGAAAAAGAATTTTTGTCGCCACCAAAGTCTTTGTTTCTAATTTTTTTTATTTTTCATTATTAAACAAATTTATAAAATATGCGAAACATCTAATCTCACGAGAAGTATAAGTGAAAATTTTATTTAATTAATTAACCTTTTCAAAGTTCATAACTTTTCTACATTTCAAATATTTAAAGTTAAATAAAGTTCGAATGAATGCCTTGTAAAAAAAAGTCTTCTTGCTTTTATTTTTATGCTTATTTTTCAGGATGGCGAGATGGCGCGACGTGAATTAAGTGCGTTGATTTTAGCACGTCGTTATAATGACATCAAAAATGTATTTATAGATCGAAAGAAAGAGTCAAGGATAGAACGCGAGGATATCATGAGCCTTTCACTGCATCGGTCATCGAACTGACCCAGCGCGCCGCGATAGGTCGGCGCGGCTTTTTTTGTCGGATCGACCGCGGCGTATTATCGATATACCGTAAAGTCGGGGATGAGTGAATTAAGCGTCTCGGCGGTCGCGGCTTCCGTCATGAAACCGATCGCCCCAGCGACAGATTCGACATCGTCCACCGTTTCTTCCGCCATCGATCAACGCGCCACGTCACCTTTACTGTTACTCACCTTTTTCCTAAACGACTTCTTCGCTTTGCCATGTCCATCCCATTGTTTTTCTACAATTTCCCGTTGCTTTGTTAAAATATTTTGCATTAATCAAATATTGATTTAATGAGATTCCCTTCTTTTTTTATTGTAATAATGTAACGATTAATTAAAAAATAGATTTACATTTTTTAGAAAAGGTTTTAGTTAGTCTTTATTTCTATTAGAAAAATAAAACTGGGTTAAGGATAATAGGTTTAGGTTTATTATTTCGTTTAATGTTTGTGCTAAGAATTACTTTTGCACTGAAAACTGACTATTTTTCTTATCTCGAGCAACTTTTCAATCATATGTTCGAACACGAGAGTATATTGTTAAATTGTACTTCTTTCTAAGTGACATTTCAACACTTTTATATAATTGTTTTACAAATCGGTGCTAGGCAACAATTTCAAAATTTTTAAATCACGTTTTAAAATTTATTTACCATAGAGCATTCTTTAAAGGTGTTTAGAAGCATTTGTACGTAAGACAAGAAAAACAAATGTTATCGTTAAGAGACAATCTCAAGCCTCTTTTGTTCTACCGTTAATGTCATTATATCTTAAGGCAAGAATTACGAGTCACGAATAGAAAAAGTACTTGTATTAAAATATAAATACAGTACAAAGTAAAAACGAACAGTTGAATTGCAATTTATTTACTTATTTTATCATTCATTACAACTGAAGCAGAAAACGTTACTGTTAATTAAAGTGAACAAAAGAGTTTATTTTATCTCATTGTAATATAAAAATATATACCACAACAAATGTTTTCAAAATTTAGATTCGACTAAACCGGAAGTTTTAATTTAAATAATTTAGAAAATTAACTTGAAAGAATATTTTACAAGTATCAAATGTTTTCACAAATTTAAATATTTTTATGCGTCCATAACTAACAATACTATACATTTATAATTAACGATGAACAAAACAATTGGTCACTGACAAAGGCACTCATTTTATTTCATTGTCAAACATTTATGAGTGTTTCATTTTATATAAAACGTTTGGAAGAAAAATTCAACAGTTCTTAACCCTCAAGTATCATACCAAAAGTGAAAGTATACAACTTGCCAATTTGCCTTCTTTCTTTCATTCGCATAAGAACTGAAGCAACAGTGTTTGACCGGGCGAAATCCGGTGGTAATTAAAATTGTTTGCTTGCACCTGTCGTTGGCACCTAAAAGCCATATCTGGCGCTGTTGACTCTCGGTGTATCGACCACCGCGACCATTGTACGTACTCTCGCGTGTACATCTTAACTTGCCACCCACGCGTTATGCGCCGTAGCGCGCTGTCAACATAATTCACCGCTGGCCGGCTTTGTGCGCGCAGCGGAGAACAACACCACGTATGGTTTAATATCATCATAATCGGCTCGGCGAATGAAGACTGCCTGCTCAACAATCGCTTTAATATGGGTCACGCGTGACAATCAACTCCGCGGCCGCCCAACGCTTCGTTTTTGTCAACGGCCTACGTCCCTGATTTTGCCTTGTCAATTATCCCATCGCGGTTAATTGATCAATTGCCTTCCTTGGCGAACGACGTTATTAACGAACTTGGAATCAATAATTTCAAATTCGTTTTATCACTTAGAAAAATGTACATTAATGCAAAATTATAAAAATGTTTTTGGAATTAGAGGAATTACAAATTATTAATCAATTTTGTAAGTTTATTAAGGAATTTGAGTTGACTTTATGATTTACACTAAGTAAAATAAGGTGTTTATAGTATTAATTATTGATTAAGAAAATTAATAAGGTATTATGTTAACATAAATATCAATGTTTTCTTCTTTTTAATAAAATTTTTATATTGAAGCAGAAAACATAAATAATGACACAATATATATATATTTTTTTTTAATTTAACTTGATTTGTAAAATTCAAAAGCATTGCAATTTTTAGCTGTCGCAGAACAAAATCATTTATTCATTTCACTGTTTTCGAACATCTTCCCTTTTCTTTATGCTTGATTAATCCTCTGCTCGACGTCATAAAAAACAAAGCAACTAACTTCATTTTTTCTCAGTCGATTCTTATTTCAAACAGGCTGTTTCTCAGACTCAATTTCAATGTTACATAAAATCTTATTTTTCCCAATGAAAACAATGTTGTCAAACTTGATCATTTCTTTTTGTATATTTTGCAAATGTGTGAATTGTAATTTAAAAAATCATAATTCAATAAACGAAACAATTGTTATTTTATATTAAAGATATATATCATAATTTATGAAATCACATTAACTGAGTTTAATAAAATGTAAAACATTTAAGTAACAATTAAATACACATATATAAAATGAACTTTCGACCGTGTTTACTCATTTAATAATAAACAAAGACTGAATAAAAACTTAGAAGAAGTTGATCTTCGAAAACCAATCAGTTGTTAGAAATATTTGTTGTTTGAATCAAGACTTAATCCAATGAGAAAATTCGGTCGCTTGGTTAATAAATCATATACTTAATACGATTTACGGCGAACGGGCGGAAAAAGTGGTTTCCAATCAGGCCCGAGGTTTATGGGTTATTGTTGCAACAAATCGCAAAGGCACAAGGAAACGCACGCGAGAAGCGGTGAAACGACTGAGCGTCTGGCGCGCGGCTACTTGACAGAACGCGAGAAAGTATCATTGGCCAGGGCTTCATAAATAGGTTAACGAGAACCCGGCTACACCACGCACAACACTTTTACTTCACTGGCAGCCGAGATGCGCCACTGTCTAATCACGTTATGTCATCGCCGTCAGAGCATTCACGTGACGTTCTTTTTATGATTAAGTCGTAATAGCATTCTTTTCTGTTCCCTTTTTTTTCAATGACACGCTACGGTAGAATCCCTTTTTATACTACAGTATTACAATATACTTTCTTACTAGCAGATGAATAATTGAATCAATTTAATATTCAATAACAATCAAAGATTATTATAGATTAATAATGGAGTACTCGTTTTATTGAAGGGTCTGCGAAACGTTTTAAAATTTGCGAAATTGTATCTGCTTTTTTTAGCATTTAATATTAAGAATGAAATGGAAGTAACAATATGAGAAGATCTTATTACGTTCATTTTTTTTTTTTTTTTTAAATTTAATGTTAATAAATAAGTAAAACATTGTTATTGTTGTAGCTTTGAAAAATTAATATTTATATTATTCAACAAAATATTAAACTTACTGCAAGGAAAATGAATAATAAATATCAATATCTGAATTGAGGAAGATGCCAATTCAGATTTTTGAGTGAAATTTTCGACAAAAAAATATTAAATCAGCACCTTCATGTGACAATATAACTAAACAAACAATATTTTGCTATATAAAATAATATGACCAGATGTTAATGTAATATAATGCAATTTTTTCGCAGATTCCTTCTATTCTCCTACATTTGGACTAAAACTGATTTAAAAAAATAATGTTCTATATGACTTCACCCGTCGCGTATAGCTCGTGGTCACGTCAGATGTCCATACATGATTTATATCACATCCATGATCCATATATAATTTACGTCACATGCATTAAACAGAAAGAAACGTGGCAATTTGTGCGCTTCGTTAGCCGCAGTGTTTTTCCACGTTTTCCCGTAATGAAATCGTTATGGTGCTCTTCATTCATGCACAGACGGAGTAATGACGTGTCATTACTTTGCACTTGATTTGTCGCATTTTCAGGCAACACGGCCTCTCGGCCGATGCAAATTACACATCACGATGAGTTGTGCTCTGCTGCGTTATTATTACTGCTTGCTTTTGTTTATACGCCTCGACAAATTAGACGCAGTTTTTGCTCGGTTTTGGAATATTGAAACGCATTAAGGAGCACGACAAAAGAATGCTAACGGTGAACCGAAGTGTCTCGGCTTCCGCGTTTACGTGTTTTGTCACTCTACGAATACTTTTCAAGAAAACGTATTATTCGTTCCTGTTTTTCTATCTTAGTATAAAACTTTCAATTATTTTTGCGAACGGAAATACCGTTTACAGTTTTAATGAAAATTATAGAACTTTATATTGCATTTAAAAAAAGTTTTTATTGCGGAACTGTGGAAATTCGCATTTCAAAATGTTTTAAACTCTTTTAATTGATCATTGCGATTTTACGCAACAGCTTTCCAAGTATCATTGCAATAATGTATTCAAATATTGTTTGATATTTACGTAATATGCATGTTTTATCTAATATCTTTTTGCTGATTATTCACAAAGTAAAGCACAATATTTTGCAAATGTTGCAATAAGATAAGTCACCGAATAAAATCACGATTACTTTTTTTGTAGTAACATAAAGTTGTGACATAATTCGTAAAATTCCTTTTTCATTCAGCGTATTAAAATTATTCGTACGCAAGTTTATCCTTTTTTTTTCTTTACGATTAGTAGAAATGACACAATAATGAGATTTATGGGAATAAAATTCTAATCTGACGTTCTTCCCGAAATGCGAAAACCCACATTTCTTCGTAATTCAACAAATACTCACCCTTTCCTTCCAGACGTTGCAATCCAAGGCAAACATTTGACAAATGTCCAATAAATGAATACTACGCTCGAATGAAATCCGAAGAATGTAATAACGTTGGTAACTGGCTTCAACTGATTTTCGACGTGCATCTTCGCCGAGATCGATCATCGTGAGAGCGCGTCTTAGATAAATACGTAAAATAAGTATCAGGTTTCTTTTAGCGCTTGGCCTTCTGCTGAAACAAAACAGTCGACGAATTAATTTTCGAACCTTATAAAATTAAACTTATTTTAATACTGATGTTTAAACTGTAAATATTTACATTAAAATTATTTCAGTAATATAATTAATAATGAATAGTAAAAATTTCTTTTGCCATTATTACAATCAATTTCAACATATTATTGATGATATATTCCTTTCTAGGCTCCAATTTTATATCAAAAATAAAATTTAACAATCTTAATGTGCATTGTAATTTTTAACAAATATATGCATCGGGGTCCAAAGTTCATAAGTAATTAATCAATTACCGTGAATGAGTCGATGTAACTAAAAATGAGTTTATCGGGACCGCGACGGGATATTATTAGTGGCAAACGGTGGATCATATTCAATGATTATTATTGCGAGAAATCAGAGCGCGAATGGCCTCGGATTATGGTTATCCTCTGCCCACATATTGTATTATACCATGCCACGAATCGTTTAAGCACTTCAATTAATGACATTATTCCGTCGCATTAGCACATGCGTATCGCACTTAATGGCATGCGAAATTTGTTGACTTTTCCGCTTTAAACGTTCACCATGACTTTCCTTCTTTCGTTTTCATTTTTTCTTAAATTAAGACAATTTTAAAGAAGATCATACGAAACCTTTACTCGTAAAAAAGTTATATCAAATGACAGAAATATTTCTTCGCTCAAGGTAAAATACATGTAGATATTTTGCCGAAAAGAAAATTTTTAATTTTTAAGTAGTAATTCTCAATATACTTAGAAAAAAACTGAATTTTCAAGCGATTTTTTAATCAGTCTGTCATCGTCAGCCTTCGTATTACATTGGAACATTAGCTAATTTTGCGGTAGATGAATGAAACCGTTATAATAACTGTATCAAATTTCGTATTTGATTTTTTTTATGCTCGTAACGTCGTTGGTCCTTGTGAGGATATAAATCTCATGAGGGATGCATGTAAGGATTAATCTCAGAACGAAAAAAATGCCAAGTGATATATTAATGATCATTAATCATGGATCGCAGGTACGAGCGATCGAACAATTCGTTTGACACGATCATCGATCATTTCTCACTGATAAGGGAGTTAGTGACGGTATATCAATGACGTGGGATTATCACTCATTGTGTTGTAAAGGAACCCGAGATTCACTTCCTGATACGTGAATTTATTCCTTCGCCTCGGCCAAACCACGTAGTTAGCATCTTCGCGCATCATTGTGAGCTAGATAACATGCGCTTTTTTCACGTGCTATTCAGATTGGAACTAATTTTCTCAGTGATTATTAGCTGGTCGATTTATTGATCAATTATGTAATTGGTTTCACGAAAAGAAAAAAAAAAAGAAAAAAGTAAAATAGTGCTTGCGCTCTTTTGCCATTTCGCTAATTTGGTTTCTCAAGAATGAACTGTTAAATTAATCAATTATTTAATTAATTTTTAAATTAAATTAGATAAAATTGTTATCGATTCATTTTTTATTTCCAATATACATTGAATTATTATTTAAGTAATTACTTATATCGACAACAAAATATAATTTAAAATCAAAGGCACGTATTCTTATTTTATTAAACTACAACTAATTGATTCAAAATAATTATTCTGATATGAAATTAATTTACCTAATTAACTCAAGGGAATTAATTAAATTGTTTAATTAGCAATGTTATTAACAATAAGAGTGTCATAACAGTGTTCGGGTGTCGTTTCAATTAATTTGGTAATTCAACTAACGTACCCGGCGTTGATCTAATCAACTCGTGCATTATTTGGGCTTTATGACTGTCGCGTTTGCGTTGCATCTCGTTATTGGCCAACATTCGGACGTCCCTTTGTGACAACTAGAGCACGTTAACGAGACGACTTGCGTTGTTGAGGCAATAAAAAAGAAGTTATGCCACGGCGATAAGTCATTGTTGTACGCCCGTTCCCCCTTAAGCTGATAAAGTCTCGTTATCGCCGTAATATTTAAAAACTTGCTTTACACTCAAGTCGTTACAACGGCATTGCAAAGTGTAACTCCGCGCGAATAATTACCGTGGAATATTCACTCGTATGACACAAGATTTCAAGGATATAACTCTTTTATCGGCAGTCGATAACGTTTGTTCTTTTACAGTTAATAGTTGATGAAAAATTTTAATTTCGCGTCTATTATTGTAATTTTTTTTTATTCCATTATTATGAAGTATAATGTCCTTGTCATTTAGTAAAATAATTGAATTGTGGATAGAAAGAATTTTCATTAAGAGTTTAAAGTAAAGTATTGATTATGTTTAAAATTTGTACTTGAACAGTTTAAAAAATTATATTTTTTATGGACATAGAACATTTGTCGAACGAAAAAATTTAAATAAAAAAATAGAATTCTTGACCCCAGCACAACTGCTGTAAAATGAAAAGAAACCATTTTAAATTTGTATCATGTTAAAATAGACTAGTCGGTTTTTACCATTGTTTCTTTCAAGTCATTGACACTGCCGCTACTTTTTGCAATAAATTCATGAAGCGTTTTCACTTATGGACAATGCCTTTTTATGTTCCAGTCGGCATAGAAGAAACAGGATATTTCGGACCTTGGAGACAATGCAAACTTTTACGCTACGGACGAGAGAAATGCGGTGACGGAGTCTCCAGGTTCCAGCCAGTGTGTGAGTTTTTATTTAACTTTTTTCAAACTTTTATCGTTTATCCACGTGTTTGCTTCACAATTAAACTTTTTGTACGTTTATTTTTAAACCGTAAAAAAAGATTTTTAATTTGAAAGTCAATTAATTTGAAAAAAGAATATATAAGTAAGAAATACATGGAATATTAAGTTTGAAATTCACTAATTGAACTTTTTTCATTGATAAATGAATAGCAAACTTGATACAATAATTTTTTCGTTGCAATTTATGCAACCAAAAAAGTTATTAAGATAAATACAAACGTTGTCTTGCTAGCCAGTTCAAGTTATTATGTAAATATTACTTTTCATTTATATCTTTTATGCTATTTCATTTATCATTCTTCAAAAATATTGTCTGATCATATTGATTTTATTACTAAAAGTGTCGCATATTTTCCGACGATCGAATTTTAATTGATGAAATGCATTTTTTAACGGAAATTTCGTTAAAAAGCATAAAACAGAATATGAAAAAAAAGTAAACCTTTGGTCGCCTCGTATCAATTTCTCTTCAGACGTAATGAGGTCACCTGTTGTATGCTAGTCGCGTCGAAAATTTATTATTGTTGCGCACGTTGCTGACTAACAGGGCGTGTCCACATTTGCTTATACAAGTTATTTTTTTCCTTTATACGAATTTTATAAACAATATGTACACAAATAATTCTTTGATTTTGAATTTCCAAATTGAATCAAACGAATAATAAAATAACGATTATTAATGAATAACAAAATCAAACAATTTGTGCCGTACGAATTCGTTGTTACTCAAATATGCAAATAAAACTGACAGTATAGATTAAATTGAATTACAATACCATTGACTATATTATTAATTAAATCAAATACATTTTTTAATATTTTTAACGAAGAATAAAATAGGCTTTGTACATTTTGTTTATATTCGTTTATATGTATTTAAATAATCCTTTAAAAAAATTATATTTTGATTGACAGAATATCAATCATTATTGGTTATAAATGTTTTAACATTATATAATGCTACAAGAAAAAAAGTTATAAGAAATAGAATATATTAAAGGCATTAATTACATTTTACATTTTTGCAGTAACATTTATAAAATTATGCCTTTTGAGGAAAACAGTAATCTTTTTATCATGAATTCTTAGCATCAAATTGTATATTTCTACTAAAATTCGTCAATTGAAATTAATTTTTTGAAATGAATGTGTCTACGGTTACACTATTTGTTCCGAAAGAACCGTTTCAAATGTTTTCAGTCAAATATTTGCTTGCAAAACGATTCGCATGAAAAAGAGCGGTTTCGTCATACGATTTCAAAGCTCCTATTAGTTACTCGTCGGTTCGATTATCACGCTCGAGTTTAACAAGAAATTAAACTGTGGAATACGAGTCGTTTAATCGACTTGCACATACCGCTAATGAAAATTAACGTTTCGAGTGACAATTTTGGTGATTCGTTTCAAATGAAAAGTCATTCGGGATATCTTCGAAGTGTAACACGCGATTTGCAAACCGTTAATTTTGTTTGCAACAATTTATTATGCATTCCGACGGACAAAAAGCTATTTTTCAACTTTACCTTTCAATGCCACTTTTTTTAGCTTGGAAAATAGTTAGAAGTGACATTGAAAAATGAATGACGATCAATCGATGATTTTCCATTCAGTTAATGAGACACAATTAATTGCCGATAAGTATTCGACGCAACAATTTAAACTGTAGTAAATTACTTTTGAAGTAAATTATTATGAACTATTGAAAATACAAAAAAATTGTTGCACTGGCTAAAAAATTGCTAACATAACAAAAAACCATTTTGAATAGTATAATTTTAAAGCAACAATAAACTTTTCTGTATAAACTCACGTGAACAAATTATTATCGAATAAATTGACTTCGCTTTAAAAATAATGTGCAATGGCGATGACGAAATTGAATTTTAATTATTTTAACAGTGGCCGTTTGGGTGGCTGGATTAGCCGCAGCCGCCGCTTCCGTATTCTTAGCAATTTTGGTTGGTTTGGCAGTCTTACAATTAGCAATGGCTTCCTCGGCGAAACGAATGGTGGTCTCTTACAACGCTGCCCTTATTGGCAAAGTCGCCTTAGCGACCTTAGCAAGTAAGTAATCAATCAAACTAAGTGCGAAAAGAGTTAAATTTTCCGACTCCCATCCAACGCATTATTGATTTACGCAATACTTTTAATGTCCAGTCAAATTGCATGAAAAGTTTATTTTGCTTTTTTTACGTGTCAAATGTTACGTACCCTTTAATATTTTATACGAAGGTCTCTACGTGGTTATTTTATGAATAACGTAATAAAATGCAGAAAGAGGATAATTTTAAAAATTCTTGGAATTGAAAAAAAAACCATCTCAATTAATTATCTCATTTTTCTGCATCAGACGTCAATAAAGTTCATAAATCTGCGTGAATAATTTAATAAATTGCTTGTCGTCAAACACTCGAGGTGGACGAAACTCGTTTTTTATAAGCACAAGTTTATTCTAGCTCCTTAATCGTGACATAAGGGAATGCTTTGCCTTTGACTTTTATTTTAACGCCCACGTATTTGCGATTATAAACGTAAACTTGAATGAACCATAAAAGCATTGAATAAAAGTCTAATAATCGTGACATCCATGCGATACTAAAGCTCTAACGGGGCGTTGCAGTTGTTGTTAAGGCGCCCCCTCGCGCGCTTTCTCGGCAAGAGTCCGGAGTAAATAAAAGTCGATCGCAAAAATGACGATGTCGCAAGACACAAGTCAAAACCACCGGATGCGCTAGAGTTACTGTTGAGCCGCTACCTGTAACAGCTAACTAGCCTACTTATGTGCTGTGCTAAGAAAGAATCAAATGTCGAGTGTTTAGATCCTATTACAACAAAATGAATTCTCTCGTGATAAAGTCAAGGTGCTTACAATTACAATGTTGTCTCATTCGAATATCGTTAAAAGGAGCGTTCTAAAAAGCAAAAAAACAGATTAAATTATTGTGAGACAGGTGTCTACTTTACCGACACAAATCACACGAACGAAAATAGAGATATAAATTGCTTCGAATGGCAAAGTATATTAAATATGTATATTAAATAATCCTCATATTACTGGAGGTACAATTAAAATAATTTAATTGTACCTCATAAAATCAAAATGAACTTTAAGGTTTTTTTGAATGTACGATTTTCATGTATATATACGTATATATAATATATTTCAACTTAAAGTTAGACGTCTTCCAAGTCCGATTGTCATTCCGTCTTAGTTTGTCTGCCAAGTGATAAAACAATTATTGAATTTACATTAGAATAATACTTGCCACATTGTTAAAGCAAGTCGTTTGTTCATTTGGAAAAGAGCTTTTGCACGCTTCAGACAATACCATTTACTACGCTCTACGAAATATCGTACGAATTCGGCTGGCAAAATTTGTTCAAAGATTATACGCGCGTATCAAGTAGATTAACGTTAAATCAACTAGAATTTTCAGCGTATATTTAATGTGCGGTTCGCGCGCGAATTCGTATGAAATATGCGAAACGGAGTGCGCATTAACACTTAATTTTGTCAAATTAAATTTCTTTCTTTCCGCGCGTCCGTATTTTCTACTTCAATTTTTTTAGCACGCGTTCTGCCAAAAGAATTAATTTACGATCTCATCCTTTTCTTTCAGCAACATTTTAGATTCATTAAAAAATATGACGACAGAATTACGGAGTACTTTGCTTCAAGAAGCAAAGAAGTTTTTTTCGGACTAGTTTTGTTTTATAACAAGTTTAAAATACATAAAAAATTGTACGCGAATTTGGAAGCAGCTCTGAAACGTATTAATGATTATCTCTTTTTTTTACAGCATTACTTGCCATCGTAGCTGCCAGCTTATTTGCCTTACAGACTGATGACAGAGCAAAAAGTTTTGTCGTAAGGAGGGCAGATGGATTTTATATGCAGGTAAACATTCTTCTTGCAATTATTTTACGATATGAAAATAAACGTTGATGTCGCTTGATGATGATTCAAATTATGCACTTTCAAATTAATCTATGTCTCACGTTTTTTATATCAACGAACTTTTAAGTATACGGAACAAATCGGTTCTCGTACTTGAGCGAGAAAAACACAATAAATAATTATAAGCGCATAACGAATAAAAAAAAAAATAATGATCGAATTACACGATCGTAAAGTATCATTCGACAAGATAGCAGTTATTAACGTGGCGTCGCTAATTATTTAGTCGGTGAAAATACGTACTAATGATTGAATAAGGCTGCGTCGCGATGGTTGCGCAATCGTCGCCGAGTACTAAAATATCTGATATCGTTTAACCGCACGACAGTCAACGTTTTGCACAAGCGCAGAAAAATGATTTTATTGTCCTCGAAGTTTCAGTGACGAGTTATGTAAATTGCTCTTTTCATTGATTTTTTGATACCATCAGCTAGTCTTTGGAAAATGTTTAATTATGATTTTTTTTTTTATTATTATTAAATATTCAGTGCTGACATTAGTATAACTTATCAATTAGTGGATTTTTTTCCTTTTATATATATATTGCGATATTCATAACGGTATAAATGCCATTAAAAAATTATGATCTTCATTTTTTTTAAAGTTATTACTTGTCTTGTTAAAAGATTAATATGATTATTTTAAATTCAAAATACTTAATTTATTATTAACAATAAATAATAAAATGTTCTTATTCATTTAAGCACTTTTTGATATGACGATATCATTCATTTTACAAATAATAATAATAATAATAATAATAATAATAATAATAATGTAAATAATACTTTCAAAACAAAGGACTTACATTTTTAAAACACTGGTCTTTTTTTTCTCAGGGCATTAAGCTATTCAACAATTCGTCAATCTGTCAATTGTTCTTTTCTGAATTCGCATCATAGTAGGTCATGGTTTGAGTCCTAAACCATGACCTATACTTTAAGTCATGGTCGGTGTTTGGCATTGGAATTGATGGAAATCCACGATAAAGTTCATACACATACCATATCAGTCCATTACAAATTTGAATTCCCCTTTAATATATGCTACTTTCAAACAAATGTTGATCGACAAAGTAAACTTTCTTTTAAAGTTACTTTCAATGTAGAAATTCAATTAAAACAAGACTGTATATGTAACAAATAAATATATATTTAACTATTTCTTTTTTATTTTATTATATTTGATGATTTTTTTCTTTTCATGCATTTCTTCAAAAATTTAATGACACAAATCTCGGTTATTATACTGTTATTATAATCGATTATTACAAGTTACACAAATAAAAAGGACTCTAATTCTAAAATTACATTACTGCTCAATCCCTTCTGTTTCCAGTTTAAAAATATAAAATAACACCTACGTGCAAAAAGAATAATAATCTGCTAATTAGTACTTTTGTATATATTAATCTTAAAAGCGATAATATAATAAAATCTACGAAAGATTCATTCTCTAACGTCTTTGTTCTTTTACTAGCAAAACAACATTCTGTAGGTTAATTCGCGATAATTAATATCCCTCGTTTGATATAAAAGTACATTCAGTTTAATTATAGTTCGGAGCTGAATAAATAATTATAAATAAACAGCTAACCAAGCATTGTTTGCTTAAAATTAAGACAAAACACCGGACCCGATACAAAATAATGTATCTTCTTTCAATTTAAATAATTACAATATTACATTGTTTTAAAGTCTGTGAAAACATATCGTAACTTTTGTTCAAAATTAATTAAGAAATTATAAATTTTATATCATATTTATGATATATTATATGTTATACATTATCTGCTCATTATTACAAATATTACGGTAGAATTTTAATAATTAATGTATTATCGTTAACGAAATTAGATATTTTCTTACGAATTACACCCATAATCGATTTTCAATTCATCATTCGAAATTAAAGAACGTAATTCACTTTTATGTTTCTATTCTTAAATTTATACTTCCGATTTAAACGTTTCATCAATTTTGCGGTGTATTCGAACGAACGAAATGTTACAACGTGCGCAAAATGACTTACAACGGCTCGATAATGGACATTATATTTTTCACGATCGTATCCAATATTCACTGAAATAATCCAAAGTACCTGTACAATTCCAGTTACAAAGAATAAAGTTCGAATGAATGAGAATGGCAAGAAACAATATTTCTGCCCTTCTATTGTTTTATTTATTTAATTAAAAAAACGCATCTCTTTATTTCTCATTAATATGATCAACTGTTTCAATTGAAAAACAAAATAGTTGCTTTTAATTTTCTCAAAATTCTCTCAATCAGTTTAATAATATTTAATAATGTAATAATAAGTTTATAATGATGATTAACAACATCTAATTAATAACAATTAGATACTGAATAATCCAGAAAATTGCGTGGAAAATAAGTCACGTAAACAATGTAAATAAAAGCGCTTGACTTACTTTGCTTATAAAGTGAAATAATAAATTATACAACTGGAAACGCGATGTATCAAAATTGTACTGTCATTCGTTATTTCTTACTCTCGCTCATAACAGATAATTATGTTTCTTTAAACTTTATGTTTATTTATTTAACGATTCATGGCCGTTTGTCGAAATTACGGTTCTGCGTTTTAATTTAAATCGCGAGTTAACGTTAATTGACCGGACTCATGAATTGAGTACAATGCAATAAGTGTTTCAAAAAATAAAAATGATGATAAATTCGTAGTTACCTTGTGATTGAAAATCCATTGAAAAAAATCTGTAGTTAATTACTTTATTTTAATAAAACAAATAATAAACACATTTTTTTCAATTACAAATTAATAATCTTGAATTCTTATTTCGTCCAACTTGAATTTCCAGAAAAGTTTGAAAAACGTACTTTATGTAAGAGGATGCAATTGATACATTCAATTATTACAGTTCGATAGTATCAAATCCCACTTTTCATAAAAGAAAATTAAAAAAATATAAAGAGAGCAAAAAGATATTAACAGAAATGAATGAAGAAATATATCAATAATGAAGTCGACAATCCATTACTTTATCTTACATAAAAGACGCTTTCAAAAATGTCGAAATGATCAATAATCCTTTAATCTGCCTTGCATAAAAGAAAATAAAGAAGCTAACAGTAAAAAAAAAAAAAAAAAAAAATTGAATAAGAGAAGAATCGAACCTAAGTACAAATAAATCCCCACGTAACCGAACGCCAAGCGGAATATCAAATCGTCGGGCGCGAAACGCGGCATTGTGCAATCGGTCATGGCACACAAAAGTGCGGCGAACAAGTGCGGGTGAGCGAATTGCTCGGCACTAGGCGCGGCGCGTCGCATCGCGTCACGGCGCGCCGCCGGTTTAAAAACAATGCCACGACGTTGCCGATCTCACAGTCGGCGTCGCGGTACCGCGCTCGGCGCTTCGCTCGCGCAACCATGCCGATTTTCGTGGCTGTTGTAGCGCGCGCCGCCTGGACATGAATGGACGCCGCCGCGAGCGGGCCAGTACCGCACTCAAGCAAGCGAAGGACGAGGTCCAGTTGGAGCGCGAGCACAAGCGCAAGCGGGGAAAGGTACGCGACAATCGTTCGTTACGTACTTTTTTCGCTTTCAAGTATTCATCGCCTTCGTTTTCCTTCGGTCTTTACCTCTGCCACTTTTTTTTTCTTCCTTTCGTTGTCTCGCGTGAGTCTTCGTAATCGATACGAATAGTATGCTACTTTTGTACACAGCCGCGGAACAATTTTTCTTTTCATTTCGTATTAAGGTTTTTTTCTTTCTTTCTTTCTTTCTTTTCGATGGTGTGAGAGTAATTTGATTTTAAATTTCAAAAACTTTTAATGACAAAGAGTAGTAGATAAATTGGTTTAAAATGAATGAAAACAATATTTTGATAATAACTTGATGAATAAAAAATGTAAAAGATAGAATTGTCAAGGAAATGTTGATTAAAAATCAAATTAGTAACAAATGTCATGAAATATCAGCGGGATTAATTTCAAAATTGAAAAAGTTTATAATTTGTTAAGAAAGAAAAAAAAACAGTAAAAAAAACAAAGTATAATGCGTTTAATTGAGTCACCGGGTAGCCAGGTTTACTTTGAAAACACTCTACCTGTTTATGCGACATATCGCTTTCTTTTCTCGCGAAAGTTGCACACGTTGTTATCATTGACGCGTAAGGTCTTTGAATGGGCAGACACGTGCATGATAAAATGAGGCTTTTGGAGAAAAATGTGCAAAACCTTTATTGGTTTTGCAATCTTGAAGAGCGAAACTAGTTGGATAATTTTTTTTTCTTTCATGTTGATTAATTTTTAATGAACTTTCATAAACAAACAGTTATGATAGTTCATAAAAGTTTATAAACATTTGATGCAAATCTCTTGCATAATAACGAGTCTTTTATTATTTAATGTATACTTGATTCTTTAAAAATTCTTTCACCGATTATTTAGTTTAGAAAAACATAGAAAGGAAGAAAAATAAATCAATAAAGTTTTCTTCGCGTAAAAACTGTATGTAAAAATATGCGGCGAATTTCGATATACTAACGCTGATGGAAAATATGTCACTTACATCATCGTGATCTTGAAATGCATTTTTTATCGTGAACCTTCTATTAACTCAGATGCATAATTGTATGACAATGTAAACTTCCGGCATTTTGTTACGTTGAAAATCTATTCTACATTTGTTCTTTTTCTACCAAAAACGATTCATCCTCAGTTTCATTCATTTTATCGCGTGTAATTGAATGATAAAATATATATCTGTGTATCAATATGAATATCAATATGAATATTTATAAATAATTGTTAATAATTTAATTTAAATATTTGTTGAATTTATATATATGCTTTATACATTTATGTAACATACACCTATATATATGAAACATATGAATATGCACACGTATGCTTATAATTAATCGACAGCATTGTTGATTGACAAATTCATCACAAGTTTGTTTGAACATAATTATCTTGATTGAATATCATAACTATGATTGTAGTGCATTGATCATACGTTTAAATATTTATTTTAACTTGGTTTCATCAAGGCGAACTGCCTCCTGGACACATCAAACCATATGAATTAATCATTACACCAAAATCTACTTCCAATAAATTAATTAGAAATATATTTTTATTACTACGTGGTCATAGAAAAAATAACACAACAACCAACTCGATTAACTTATATACAAAACAAACAAAATTCTTCTTGTCTTCAGACAGAAGTCTATACTGATGTAGTAATTAAATGTCGCATATTTGTGACAGTCGGTAACTGAATTGAATTATGTTTAAGATATTTTAGTAGTCCAACATTTTTAGTTGCTGCAACTAAATATATATTCTCAAAATGATTGTAGCATATTAACGTAAAGAGAAGTAAGCATTAAATTAAAATATAATGAAAAAAATTTTTTTCTAAATTGCACAGTTGGAAAATAGGATATCTAAATTTTACAGTTTAAAATGTTTTTCAAACTTATTTGAAATAAAACAAAAGTATGTGGTAAGTACAAAATTACACGGGCTTATACCGTATAATTTTGTATTTAAGAATTAAATGTATCTATTTTATTTGCAATAGGTGTGCAATACTATTTAAACCATAGAATTTATATTATTATTATTATTATTATTATTATTATTATTTGAGTGTGATATTCTATTATTTTAATGCATATTACCACCCAAATACAAAGTAAATTACCAGTGATTAAGCAAGCAAATTGATCGAGCAATTAACTAATTAAATCAATTCGCGCCGTCAGGATTTAATCGTTCGCGCTGAAGACGTAGAGAACATCTTAATATTACGCATTTAATACAATGCGACCAAAATGCGTTGCGTGAAAATAAATCATCCGTGAAAATGCGAAAAAAGCAGCAGAAGAAAGAGGGACAAAAGAGGAAGATTGATACGTCGGTTGCTTCATAAATATGCATTGTCCAGAAAATGCGCAAAGAGCATTAAGCGTTCCGAATTTGAATGCGTCAATTTAATTAACGCAAGCGTATGGGATGAATAATGTTACGTAATGAGCGAACGAACGAGCATTAAAGAAACGACGGATGCAAAAGTACGGCACAACTTTGGGCCGCAATCAATGGCATTGTGAAACAAGTTCAAAACGAAAACGCTGATCCGAGATTCCGAGTGCTCGTTTCTTCGGAATTATTCACTCAAAAGATGGGATTAATTATCGGCCGTTTCTGCTTATCTGATACAAGACCCGTTTGCAGCGTTAAAGGATTAGACCTTACTTTTTTCATGTTAACAATCTTGTCGTTCCGATTTTTTTTTCCGTTTTCGATTCTTCTTTTCTATTCAAGTTTCTTTTATACTTGTTCAATATGCGTTTAATATGTATTTATTGAGTTTACATTTTGTAAATGCGCACAGGCATCTTTTGCAACAAATACAAACATGAAGTTATATTAGTTAAATTTAAACGTTAAATATCAAATTCGCTCAACAGTACCAAATGCAATAATTCTACATTTTACATTAAAATATAATCTTTGTAACTTTATACCGTGCTTTGATTTTTGAAATAAATAATTTTATGTTTTAATGTTATGCAATGAAAAGTTACAAACTTTGTTCGTATTTTATTATGTTAGTATATTCACTTTAGTGCATATTAATACTGAAAATTTTTCACGTCTACAAATGTTCTATTATTACCGCCTTTGCAGCAATTTCTCTTTAATTACACCTTTTATCCGTTGTTTACAATCATTTACTTGTACTAAACGATAATTTAATCACAGACCAGTCGGAATTCTATACAATAGTAATGTTAGAATATATTCTCTTGATATTTAGATTTAATTATTTCACTTCCATTCAACTATTTAACTTTCGGCTTTATATTGTTTTGTTATTAATACCCGAAGCTAAATGTTACGTTACGGTTTGAAATATATTAGAAAATTATGCCACCGAGTATCATGAATAATGGACGCCTTGCTATTTATTTTTGTTTCAGTTGGGGGCGATAATTGTGAACTTTAGTGTTCTCGTTTCCGCGGTGTACGAGGGGATCTACGCGCGGAGAGGCGGTGATCCGACAAAAATTCGAGAACTCTCCGAATCTCGAGGGACCACCATCAACAATCCCGGATATCGGGAACACCATCCCACAAATGGTAAAGCACCTCTACTACAGCCAATTAATCACGAGGAAGCCCCTCGCAATCGCAATCGCCGGTCGCAAGAGCCGGCAAACTGATGCCGCAATCTTGGCCGACCGTTCGGAAATTAACTCCGCGCGTAAACACCGCGCCAAGGTGTTTCAAGTTTTAATGAATAGCCTCAGTCGCTCGCATTCCGGATTAAGTGAGGAATTAACGGTGGAAAGGGGGAGGGGGGAAAACACGAGGGAAAAATAAGGTCAAGCGCGTAATAACGCGCAATATATTATGTAAATGGGAAACGAATGTTAGATCGCAATGATAAATCTACGCGTTCTTCACTGTTTGCGCTTTTTATCGGCCGCTCCTACGCCATTGCACATTTTTGACTTTTAACTTTGCTCTGTAGATC
>JABFOV010001793.1:0-23043 GCA_022817685.1 Aradophagus sp. ZL-2020 | reverse complement strand
GGCAAGACTTAAATAATTCAGCGTCTGAATTTCAGAGACTGCGTGCGAGCCCACTTTCTCCGATGTCATTTTGCATTCCGCCGGTGTGTCTAAACCCGCGGGGTAATATCTAAATAAAGCGAGGGGCTGCCGCGTTTTCGGCTCTCATACGCCGAGGCAAATGTTGCCTCCAAGTGCGTTACTTTTATTGACTCGTGCGATCGACTGAAATCGAGATTACAAAATGTTGACGAGGTTCTTTTTTTTGCGTTGGTAATTTTGATGAGATCTATTGACGAAAACAACACTGAAAAAACCATATTGTAACCACTACAAGATATATTGTAACGTGGACAATTTCATATAGTAAATTGTTTACGATATCATATCGTAACTACTTTCAGCCAATGACATTGCTAGATTGCTTTATTTCGACCAATCAACATACTGGAAATTGTACAATCCATACTGTACGATATCGTTTTTTCGGTGAAGTAGAAAACGTTTTTAAATGTTGAAACTAGTTTTTTTTTATTTGAAAAAATAAATTGCATGTTTTCGATAAACGCCTTTTTCTACGATTCCGATTAATTGATCTACAAAAAGTTTGCAAAGTTTTTTTTTTTGCAAAAAAACTTAAATTATAATACCGTTCATTGAAATTGACAATTCAAATTCAAATATTTCATTTCCTTTGTCAGAGAATTTGTTTTCCTGAATCATAAGTGATCGAAGTTTAAATTCGTTGCAACATTTTTTGTATACTGTATTAATTGTAGAAAAATTTTGATCTCAAAACAGTATTGCCAACTGTCAAGGAATATAACAACTTGATTCATTACACGATGTTTGTCTAATTTGTTTAATTGTTAATTGCAGTTTGATATGAATTGTAACAATGGAAAGCCTTAAGTACGAATCGCGCAATTACATCGCGAGGAAATGGGCCAGAGTTAAAGTCTCGTCAATTTGCAAAGTAATTTTATCAATTTTCACCACGCATTAAAAATAATGAGTCGTGATAATGAACGAGGACCCTTTTCTCCACGCTCTTGTCTTTTCTTTTCTTTTACGCGATTTTCCCAAAGTGAGCATGCATTTATCTATATCTTCCTTCTTTTCATTTTGTTGGAACATCGTTTAATAAACGACTATTGTTCGAGCGCGTTCAATAGATCCATTTTTGCAGTCATTTTCGTAAGATTTCAACGTGACGTCTTTTTCTTTTATATATATATATATATATATAAATACTGTGCAGTTACGTCGATCATTTTGCAGTGTAAATTAAATTTTTATACTTCAGTTTTTGGAATTTCACCTAAAATGCTGAAATGTAGTAGAATAATTTGATGATTTTTTCACTGATTACTAAAAAGTAAAAAAATTATCATATTATCTTTGATGGAAAAGTTTATCAAAATAGATTATCAATTTTTGTGTCAGATAATTAATTTATTCAAAATTTAGATCTATCTAAAAAACGGAAAACAGAATTAAAATATCAACAACAAGGTCTCAATTTATATTTGTGAATTAGCATAAAATATTAATTACCATTTCTCAAATTTTCACAAATGACTTAATGATTTTATTCGACATTTTCATTAATGAATAATCGGAATCAATGAAATATGAAATTCATTCGATCACAATAGAGATATCAAGTTGGTTGGTTTTGGTTATAAATGCTTTGATCGGCAGGATGTTCATCTTCTAACACCAAAATTCTGATTAACAAAGCATAACTTTAAATCGGATTACCGCAGTCTTATCAGTAGTACAGTTTAATCCATTGCGAATCACAACAGCGATTATGGAATGTTGATTTAATATGGCCTAGATGTGTTATTGATTATTGCATTTTTTTCAAACGGCGAATCGCACCTCAAAATCAAGTATAATATTATATATATATATTAACTGTAAATAATTTAATGATCAATATGAAATAAAATTTGATATTTCCTCTTATACTAAAAAAATAGACCTAAGAATATCTTCTTTTTTTTTTTTTAATAATCTTTTTCAATCAACTTTTGAATCAAAGTATTTTTTTAAATGAAAAATATTTCGATAAGATTATTTTTTCATCGTCGTGAAGAAAGTAGTTATTTTCCACACTTGTGAAGAAAATGATTACTTTCTACACTCGTGGCTTCGTCACTCGTAGAGAAAGTAACCACTTTCCACACTAGTGTAGAAAATCACTACTTTCTGCATTGAGAAAAATGCCTTACACTCGTGGCTGGCGTCGTTCTTGGAAAAATGTACTATAATTTAATTAATCAATCATTAGTAAACGTTTTTTTGAAATAATATTAATCAAACGGAATACTGAAAATAGAAAAAAATGTTTAATATAAATCAAACACAACTTGTTATTAGAGATACAATTTATCGTATTTTAAACGAAGTACCGACGATTGATGTCTTTTATCCCACATCATCGATTATATTCCATCGATGATTCGCGTTGAATTATTTATCCCGCGCAAATAAATTTTCGCGCCGATTATTTATTGCGGAATTTTTCGGGCCGCGTTCTATCACAAAACGTGATATAACGATTGAGTTCCAAACAAAAGGACTCGCTCTCAGCGCATCAAAATCGCGGAGACAAGCAAAATTTACTCGACATTTTATTTCCCCGGCCGCAATAAAACGAAATCGACTTCGCGCAAGAGAATCGTCGTTCGGCGGAAATTTTTCGCCGGTGCGCAACTTTTCTACCACCCCCCCCCTCCCTCCAACCCTCCCTCCCTCTTTATCCTGCGTTCGGATTTCGCGCACGTTCTCATAAAAAATGTACAAATTGCCGAAAAAAAGAGCCGGTCCGCCGTGTCAGGGCTTTTTTCGCGTATATTCAAATCCACGGGAATCGATAATTCAAATTGTAAAATATTAATAATAAGAGCCGCGAGAATTCGTTTCGCGGCAAATTAAAATGGAGATGGGGAGATCGATTTTTCTGCGAATAAGTTGAAACTTTTTTTTTTTTTTTCAATATATATAAAACTTGACTGTATAATAAAGTTTATATTTCAGTAATATTCTTTTTACTTTCCGTACAATGCTGAAATTGAATTTATTCGTAAATCGAACTTCTTTCAAAGAAAATTTTATACCCTTTCATATAATCTTAAATTTGTTTCGACAATTCACAATTTCAACGATTCACAAAAATCACAATTTTTCATTGTTTAATAACTTTTTCTTTGTTAGAAATTCAACTCTGAAAAATCAATGAATTGTGAAATCGTTACGAAAAATATTGAAATGAAAAAGTTGTGTCGTAATTTTAAATTTTAAACACAATATATATGTTTCATCTAATATATATCATCATTTATACGATGGTATATATTGTATAATCCAATATACAAATTCGCGATAGCGCAGTTTCGTAATAAAGAAACCGAAAGAATGAAAAAGCAACGTGTAAAACGAAAGTGGAATATAAAAGGAAGTAAAGCGCGATTTGGCCGCGGGTCGCCGCGGAAAACTCAATTTCGGCGGCGTCGTTAAATTGACGAGCGCGGGCGATATTCGTGCCAAGTGGATGCGCGTAAGAACGTGCTTCATTGGGCGTCTGTCGTCTTACGGTATGTGCGCCTGGGATTAGACCGATTAAGTACGGATTTATGTATCCGAGCGTCGAACGCGCCGCGACGAGAGAGCACTTTTCTAACAAAAATTCGCCTGTTTTCACGGCGCTCGCTTCGGAAAACAGGACACGATCGATCGTTTCGGATCATTGTGCCGACGTTTAAATTGGAGCTTATCGTGAATGCAAATTTCTCATCGGAGAAGCGGCATCGATTGTTTTCATCGCTCGAAATGCCGTTCTGTTGAACAGATTTTTTTTTGTTTTTTTTTTGTTTTTTGGAAAATCACGTCCATATGCGCGATGTTATTTACAAATTTTCTTTTTACTTTTTGTCTTTACATATTTTTGCATTTTAGAATGTAAAACACGGAAAAAAGGGAAAATATGCGCACTGAGAAAAGCAGAGGTTGCAAATGGTTTTTAGAAGTGAATAATTTATGTTCACTTTCGAAACGTATTTCAAACATTTGTTTGAGATAGTACAGTTGTAACAATGCATATTTTATATCACATAATAAGGCTACATATCTATGTTTTTATCATTCATAAATGTTATAATACATCGTTCAAGTGAAATTTATTCAAGAAACGTTATATATTTAGTATATTTAAAAATTATTCATTTTTATAATATATTTTGATATATTTTTTAAATTATTGATGTCCATGAAATTTTTGGTCTAAAAAATACTAAAATATATAAACACATAAATATTGCAACATGCATCTCATTGTGAATTATAACCTACCACCACAAATAATTCGACCCTGTAAGTTCATCTCACCTGAGTTGTAGGTGGCGCTTTCAGATGGCCCACCTCAGTTGTAGATGGCGCGCAATACCGATCGCATTAATCTCGAAGTATATAGTAAATTAAATTGTTCAAATGTGTTTTATCGACTACGATAAAAAATCGCATTGCAAAATTCAACACCTGTAATGATACTTGCTGAAAAAATCATAAAAATTCCGAACCGCATGGCTTGAATCATAATTTCAAATCGTAAATGCGGCTGAATATTAAAAAAGTTAAAAAGAAACCAAATTTTCGACGCGAATTTTACTTCGTCCGTCGCGGGCATATGATACTGTTTGCATTAATACACATCGAACGAATGTAGTATAAAATGCGTTATTGGCGTGTGGGTGTTAATTTGTGCGTTTCACAGCCGGGAGCACGGAGCGACGGATCGCAAACAACGATCCGGCTCGGTTATCGGTTTACGGCCGCCATACATCGTCGCGTTCGTTATAACTTATAAAATTGTCGCGACGCGAAAGTGAATTAATGGATAATTAAAACGCCGACACTTTTCGGCCAAAATCACGCCCGCGTGTCGAATATTTTGACGGGCTTTACGGTGTCGGTTTTATTGCACGCGATGAGGTGTCATCAGCCCAAGAACGACGGAATGCAACATGGCCGTGTTCGACTTTTTTTTAACACTCTCTCCGCATGCGTGGGTGAAAATTGACAGTCATTTTTCAATAAAGCGAATATTTTATAGTTCGTTACATGTCAAACGGGTTTATTTATCCACAATTTTATCAATTTTTAGTTCAATTTAGCTTTATTCAGTTTCGGATGGATGTTCGAACTGAATTAAATTAATTAAATTTATTTTAATATTGCGATTTGGAAAATGTATTATGTAATAGAAAATGAGTATAATGAATTATTAATACTGCCCCAGTTTGTGTATGTGAGCCATAATGTGAAAAGTAGTTTGCAAATTTTAATCTCTTATTAACAATGATAAAAACATAAATTATTTAGTTAGCCTTCGAACTACGGCAAACAAAGTAATATAGCCTATAATTTGTAACTCGATGTCGACGAGTAAGCCACGCCTACAATGAATTAATATTTCCTTAAATAAAATGAAAAAGTGACATCAAATATGCAGGCTCCACTTTTTCGACGAACTACACTAATACACAACAAAACCGCAGTCGTTAAATTATAAATTGATTTTTCGCAACGCAAAAGTACGGAATTATCGGTTCTTTTCTTTTTCTGTTACGGAAAATAAATGTTTCAAAATTACATCAATAATACTTAACGAAGAAAAAATTTTGTTCTGAAAAAAAGTTAATTAAACATTGGAATTATTATTAATTTTTAATATTCTGTTATTGAAGTTACTAAAAATGTGATAAACAATTACTGGAGAAAGACAGTGGGAATTGTTTAATCTTGACTTTATCAGCAACGAATTTAAATATTAATTATATAGATTTGGTTTTAAATATTTTCATAAGTTTCGTCAAGAAACAAAAAATAATTTTTTTTAATAGAAAATTATTTATACACTGCAATATTCTTCATTATAGAATGAATTTTTTTTTTCATTAGGGTCATACAGACCCACGTAATATTACACCACATCAGCATATTTACATTAGAATATATTGACCATGCGTCCTTTACTATCTTTCCAGATCACGAATAAATATATCTTTTCTGCCCTCATCTTCCGGGTCTGCCAGACCCACGTTGTCAATTTAATAACAATTATCATCATACTACAATATAGTGAACAAAAAATGTTGACGTTCTTCTTCATCGACCTTGAATTGACCGTACATCTTTTACTATATTTCTATACCATAAATAAATACTCTTTGCAGTTTTTTTCTTTCGGGTCTGTCAGACCCATATCGTCTTTTAACACTAAACTATACAATTACATCGTTTATTACATCGCCGAAACAAATTTCTAAAAAACTGTTGCTAAAAGCCGTAACAAGAGGACGGATTACCGCAAAAACAACTCCCCGGTCTCGTCGATTAAGACTGGCGCGTTGCCGGTCGCAGAAATATTCAATTAACCGCAAGGCCGTAAGGATTCCTCGACGAGCCTTCCATTAAGCCGCGGAACGGGGCTAAGAAGGCATATAGGAAGCGACGTAAATTGCTCGCCGCGCGGCTCCAAACTCGATTTCTGCCGGTAATCCGGGCTTCCGGTAGCTGCCACGGGGGGGCGCGCCGAGCGATCTGTCGAACGACATAAGTTCGCGTGCGCGAGTTATTAATGTTTCCCGTGACGCGCAAAATCATTCCCAGCCGCCGATTTATCGTCCCCGGACCCCAACAATTTTTGTTTCAATTTGTCTGCTTGGCGACGCACCCCCTCCCCCCCTCACATCCACTCGTCCCCCCCACCACTCCGGCGGCGCACTTTTTCAACTCGCGATCAATTTGCGCGCCTCGCTAATCGGATCGCGCCGTTTTACAATGAAAAAGTCGCGGCGATGAAATTGTAAATTTTGGATTTGCCCTGCTGTAATTCCAATCGGACGATTTATTACTTTGTGTCGGCTCGGCGTGTCGCGTGAATAATAAAAAATGTTATCTATTCAGGGAAAGTGCGTTGCGATGATTAAATCTGTCTGGATGATTACATAATTTTTTCGGGTTTTTATTTTATTTTGCAGATAAAAAAACAAGTTTTGCAAATTTCGGTGGTGATGCCTGCACTGCACAATCGAGTGTTTTTGAACGTCGTTTGAAGTGAAATAATTTTTCAGAATCAGCGGAATTTTTTCATCTACGTAATAACGGATCGTGCGTCTGCAGCAACCATTTAAATTGCCTGGGGCGACCAACACCCCATGTGCACAGAATGTAATTATTTTGAAGTGCGCGCGGCAAAGGTTAAACATTTGGAATAATTGAAGACATTATAAGTGGTGTAATTAATTACGTTATGCATTATAATTTAATTTTATGGTAATAAAATTGATTGAATTGTTTGTAGAAAAATCATGAGCGAGGGTTATTATTATTTTCTTCAACATAAATACAAACCATAGAGTGAAATTAAAAATAATACTTTATGATTAATAAAAAAATGTACATGGAAAAAATATTATATTATATGATAAATTATATGATAAGTTATCTTTTTGTTTCGATGTAGTAATTTTAAGTCACGAATTTTCATTTTTACAATAAAGCGACCCGAAAATTGTTAAATACTTAAATTATTAAATCATCAGAACGAATGTTTTCCAAACAATTCAATAATTTCCTTTTCCATAAGCCCTACTCGATTTGCAATAATTTATCGGGCAAAATATTTCTTGGCGCAGCATTAGAGTAATACGTAATTGGAACAGATAGCCGATTTTGAATAATAAATCGGATTAATAATATTAATTTGCCGAAATTATTTATTCAGTTGGTTTAGTAATTCGCCGTGAAAAATGGGGCTATTACCTTGACAAATGAAAAAATATCTGTTGATCTTTCCCCCCCCGTTAATGCCCCATTCATTACGCGCTAACCGTGCTCCTTAAAAAATCTAATCCGCGGGGAGATTCAATCACCGAAAAATAGCGCTCGCTATTGAGAATAAGTTGGATGCATTTTTCGGGTATATTTTTTCCTTCTTTGTTCGAGCTAATCGGAATTCGCACTGTCAACGGCATAGATCTCAATTTTTTTTAATTCCTTTTTTTCGACGTCCGGGTAATGATCATCCCTCCGGCAAATCCTTTTCATAATTTACTAGCGTCGTAATCTCTCCCTTACCTGAAACAGAAAACCATGCCAGACGTTAGATTTATTGGCAACGACTGGATGAATGGAGAAGGAAGCAGTGGGAGACAATGAATAAATTAAATTCGCTCTGAAATAATACGAAGTTTTGCTGTAAAATTGGATTGTTGTACTTCGTTGTCGCTTTTTTCTTTCGGCATTGAAAAATGATAAAAAAATACGTAACAATTTTTTTATTATCATCATTGTTGATTCAAGACGATAAGGTCAAAGGTGAGATTTGGTTTTTGATTTGAATTAAAAAATAATTAAACAAATTGTGCCAAGTATTATTATATTATAAATACTGTGTGGAAATAATGTTTCTGAAGTTTTCCACGTGAAATTATCCACGCGAACTTCGGAAAAATTTAAACAAATTTGACTTATTTCGCAATTTCAACACTGAAATAAAAATAAATGGAAAACTGCCAACAAAAACTGTAGTGACTAAAACATTGTTGCAAAATATTTTTGAAAATACACTGCAGAATTTAATTCAAGAAAATAATTAAAAAAAAGGTTGAAATGTACCATTAAATGGGCTATCGAAATGTGCAAAAGAAGTTACGCGAAATTGAAAAGTACAGGACAAAAAAAAGAGACTTTGACAATTGACCCCGAGACAGGAAGAGCCGGCGCGCAACGGACGAAAGTCGTCGGCGCGGCGGGAAAGTCGAAGCGAGTGTCGGGGAATCCGAAAGGGGGCAAGAGCTTCGAGACAATCGGTACGTCAAAATGTTGGGATCGCTTTGGGGTCCGGGGGTGACAACGCACTTCCGCTCGAGCGGAAGGCCAATCCGGCCGAATTTTCGGGGGTGACACGCTCGGAATCAAAACGACTGCACGCTGACGGCCGAAATTAACTGTCAATCTCAATTTCTCCCCCAGGGTCGTGACCCTCCGGTGGATGCGCGCGCATCAATTATCATTGGGTCCGCGGGAGAGAATTGGTCGAAGGGGAATGGGAGGGGGGGGGGGCAGCCGAGGGCGGGAGATCATGTATATTCAAATTGGATTCTGTTTTGCTTTACGGGGCGATCGCAGTAGCGCGTGACTTTGATGCTGCCAGTAGATGACGCTGCTGGCTGTCGCGTCAAGTGACAAGCGGAATTTGTCCTGACACGAATAAGCGCCATTGTTGCGCCATCGATTGCCCGAACCGTTGTTAATGATCGTTGATCAGTTATACGCGAATTCGTACGCTCGGAAATTGATGTCGAGCATCAAGATTGTAAAACTTACGAAATATTTGTAAAGTTTACGTTTTATATTGCAAACGTATCTTTGTCGTTGATCATGTTCGTTGATGAAACAAACGCGAATTCGTTGGTTTGCAAATTAATGCTTAGCAATTGCAATGTTAATTGTAAAACTTACGAAATATTTGTAAAATTTACGTTTTATATTGCAAACGTATCTTTGTCGTTGATCATGATCCTTGATGAACCAAATGCAAATTCGTTAGTTTGTAAATTAATGCATAGCAATTGCGATGTAGATTGTAAAACTTACGCAATATTTTTAAATTTATATTTATATTGCGAATGTCTCGTTGACCAACTATTTGAGAAGTCGTACGCTCGGACATTAACGATGAAAAATGGCAATATAAATTGTGAGACTCACAAAATATTTGTAAGCTTTACAATATATATTGTAGAATTATTCAACATTAATGCGGTATCTCAAAGTATAAATAACAATAATAATTAATAATCATAACATATATTCGTCCATTGATTTTAATATTTTTACTATTATTATTGTTATTATCGTTATTATTAGTATATTATGTCAGGTATATAAATAAATCTTACAAATGAAATTCTTAAATGGCCAATTATACGATTTCCACACGATCCCATTGTCCGTAATTTCCTGGCCATTTAATAGCCGCGGCGCGAAATTAGATAAATCCATATTTCGACTAATTACAATGTATTTTGTAGTAGTCACTGTGTCAACATCATAAATCCCAATAAGAAAGGCGTCTTTTGTAGCCATCGGAAATGAAATTGTTAATTTAGCCGTCCAAGTCCCCTTATCTTAACAGGCTCTCACTCACGTATACATATATATTAAACATAATATAAATACAACTATACTTCCTTTTGACACTGAAATATCGTTCCCCTTAATACATACGTCTGACTATTTTTGGGGAAAGTTTCTCTCTGTGACATAAATACACAATGATATTGATATATACGTTGGTCACTGTATATTATGATTAATGCCGACTTTTATGTTTCTTTTTTCATTTCACGTTCATTTCAACAAACAAAGAGGCTTTTGACATTTTTAAGCTACCCCTGTTTGTAACTATTTTTCGCGTCTACGTGAAATACATTGTAAATTTTGATTAAACATTTATTTACATCTAGTACTCTCTGACACAAGGAATGTGTTTAATTTTACTTGGATGTTATTCAAATGAAATTGAATTATTATTGCATCAATAAGCAAAGTAGAATACAAGTTCAATATTTGAAATAACAAAAAAAGGGCAAGAAAATTGTAGTTAGAATAATAAATACAATAATAATAATATTACTATTAATTATTATTTATATTAATCATGATAATAATAATTATTATTATTATTACTATTATTATTATTATTATTATGATATTTATCATCATAACAATAAAAGGATGTAAAAACTTGCATAAGAAAAATCAAATATCATCGTAACTTCGCGTGTCAAACAATGCGATTGAGGATTCAATAAAAAGCAGAAGGCGTGATTCATCATAATGTAACTGACGCGCAAACCTAAGGGTACACGGTCAAGGGGGCGCCACTTTGGAAGCAGCGCCTGATGAGCCTTGGGCGGTAATCTATCATGCCGCCCCCTCCCCCGCCATGCCATTGTTACAGTTGCATTAAAACGCGATAGCCACTGCAGCTGCAAGTTGATTTGCTCTCTTTATTCCCCCGCCTTACCCTAACCTACTTTCACCGCGGCTACATATTTCCTTGAATTCGCGGACAAAGGACCCGGAAAAATCGCCCGTGCTTGTGCATAATGCACGATTAGCCGGCGTTCCGTACAAATGGGATTATGCGCGCGAATCGATCGTTCGAGACCAGTTCGGACGATGAAAGCGCGCCGGCAACTTTGGCGCTATTTTTCTTGGAGATTTTGTCAAAAGCGAACGAGACCTTTCGACGCGCCGTCACGCGGCTATAAATCCGGACGAGTCAGGTCCCTTCTGGCTAAATTAGGGGAGCCAGCAAATTGACTCCGCGAGAGGTATAAATCCTCCGGAAATCTGCTAACAGCGCCCGGAATGCCATTCCCGAATCGTTAATATCGAAAGTGACGCGCAGGTGGCGCTGCACGACACCATTTGGCGGCTCTGTTTGGCGAAAGCATGAACGTTTATGTTTGTAAACATTAGTGACCTTGGTAATCAGACACAAATATTGGTTTTGTTTACAAACAAGGTGGTTTGCTTGTAAACAACTTTGTCATTGAAACAATGATACGTTTGTTCATTATGCAAAGCTACTGTTTTTAAACAATGGTGACCTTGGTGATGAGAAACATGTTTCTTTGTTTACAAACAAGGTAGTTGTTGTTAAAACAATGATAAATCGGTTTATTATAACGCTGTGGTTTAAAATAAAATAAAATTAACCTGTAAGTTCACCTCTCTTTATTATTGTGAAATTGTGTATTCATCTATAAACGAATTTGAGTGTGGCTTTATAAATAAACTGTTTATGTAATCAAACATGTAAACAATCAGGGTGACGAATTTTTTATCAGAAAGAAACGACGGAAAAATAAATCGACAGATAGCACCGTGGAATCAAAAACTGTAAAGTTTAGACACTGGAAATACAAAAACAGGTTGCAATTTTTCACAGATTTCCGCGTCGGAAAAAAGTCTGTACGGTGTTTTGCATTGAAAAACATCAAAAGATGATCACAAGGGTTGTTCTTCAGCAGCGAACGAGCTTATTTATGAACAGACTTGTCAGTATGCGAAAAAACACAAACAAAAACAGATTTCCACCGTGGAATTCGTTACTCGAAATTGATTAACTCGCTTCGCAGGCGTTGCCTTTTTTCCATCACTTGTCGCGTTCGCGAAACAAAAACAGCTCACAGGTGGCGCCGGTGACTGTAAACAAAATTTTTTGCCAACGCAAATGAACCTGATTGAGCTCATTTGAAATTTTCCTTTCTCGACGGAAGATCGCTTTTATGTCAGTCTGCAAACAATAAAGAAATGAACAAACGAAAAACACATTGAACTATGTATCGTTTTAAAGTGAATAAATATACGATACGAAATTTCTTCAAAATTTGTCAGTTTTTAAATTGAATGAAACAAAACGAACAAAGGGTTTTGATTTCTCTTTGAATAAATCGAAAATGCGAAGAGAAATATTGCTTTCCAAATTTATAGACAATATTCTTTGATTTTATGAAAAATTGCGTTAACGAAGGGGAATGTTTGACAAGGTCGGGAGAAATGAATTGGAACAACTTTTTTTCCCCATTTTTTTTTCTCGTTGCTCAATATCAAGAGTCGTCGAATTAGAATGAAGTATGCGTCGTCGCGGTGACTGACGCTACCCAATCAGATTTGACGAATCGATGTCGAATGACCCGGGGCATGTGCAAGGGCGAGGTCCGTAATATCGCGACCGATGAGATTGATATGCGCGAAATTAGAGCAGACCGCGTTGTGATATGGTAGTCGTGAAATTTCGTCAAGACATTACAGAATCTGAACTTTAATTCTGTGGTTGACGGGAATAACGAGGTAACTGACATGTTTTCATAAATCGAGATAACGTTTTTAATATTTATTCAACATTTTCTTTTATTCGGAAAAGTAATATTCACCAAAAAGTTAACGATTGTTTTATTAGTAATCTAATTATTATTATGCATTGCATGTATTCCAATGAGACTCTTAAACTTCAAGCTTGTTTTACTTGGAATTTTGAAAAATGCAGTTACCTCGTTATTCCGGTCAGCCACAGAATTATTGAATTGTTCGAAGTTGGCCAAGCGCTGTCTTAGAGAAAAGTCAATTTATACAAATATAATATATATGTTTTTTTATATATTAGATACATACACATATATGCACACATATTCGTGCTTTTCTGTAATTTTCATTTGTCATTTTTATTACATACATTTATATATTTCAGTCTATTTTAATCAATTTTAAAGTTTCTTTCATTAAAAAGCATCGAACGATATTATTAAATAATATAAGCTTCATAAATACTTTTTAAATAATGCGCCCAACTTGATTTGCATCCTACATTCATTTTAAACGGTATAATGAATTCAACGACGGTATTTAATTCAATTATCTTAAAATATATGATCGTAATTACGCGCTGCACATTCGCGTATCGTAATGATAAACACAAAGAAACTCAATGCTGAGAAAAACATTCTTTTACGGAAGTTTCTTGAAACGCATATTAAGCGTGCATATAAAACGTTTGTTTTCCCCTCAGTTGTTTTTATAAACACATGTGTATATATATAAAAAAAAGTAATAATAAGGGCAAAGACACGCGAAACAGGGATATCGGAGCCGAGGAAAAAAGAAAACATCAACCGAAAGAAAGAAGGAAAACGAACAAACAAACAAGCGAGACAAATGGGAAAAAAGGCGAGGGAAACTCACCGCGATTGGTACGAATTCGTATGCATGCGAACAGAAAAATGCAGTTACTCCGATTTCCGCGCTTAGAATGCAAAGGAAAAGTCTATTTTCAGACATCCTTTTAATTCCGAGACAAGGATAATGGAGAGACTAGGCCGTTCGCCAGATCGCGCGGCGTTGTTCGTTTTTCTCGCCGCGAGCCGTACCGTGGCAGAAAATTGAAGAAAAAAAGAGAAAAAAAAGAGAAGAAGGGAAATGCACGCGACGACACGCCGCCGCTGTACTTCCGGCGAAATTCATTGCGTGCTTCCAATTCATCGTCGACTGTTTAGCGCGCGCTTTTGTATCTTCTGGCTTTTTGTCCACTTGTGTCTATTTTTATTTTGTTTGCCACGTTTAATTATGATAAATACAATGGGAGTTAATGCGCAACGAAAGTCATTGTTGTTGTTCGTAAGTTGAGGTCAAATAGGACTATGGTTTGTTTTTGTCAGTCACAAAGGACAATGTCAACAATAACAGTCGTATTCGAGCTCAAAATGTAAACAAAAACAATTATTCGCAGCGGATTAAATTGAATGATTAATTAATTTTATCGTATTTATTATGGTCAAACGCGATGTGGTTTTTGGTAATTTTATTTTTTAATAAAGCGTTCAGAAATTAGTTGATAAAGTGATTAATAAATGGTGTCGTAAATACGATCGCGACGTTTAGTGTACACATGAAAACGACAAGCTGATGACCTTGGTTACAATCTTGATAAAACACGAAATTTCAATTATAATGGCACTGTAATTACCGTGTGTGCTGAAGTTTTATGCTGATTTATACTTATGAAATGTGCTGTGGAATAAATGAAATTCATTTAGTCCGTACGAGTAATTAAACATACGAGTAGACGATAAAAAGAAAAAAGGATTTAACTGCTTAACAAAGTGATGAATAATATCATTCGACGTAAATCAATTTGAATATTGAAGCTTTTTCTTAAAATGTACGTTTCTTAGAATGACTCACAATTCAACGTGGGTATATCCTAGAAAATTATTTTTTATAAAAAGTGCAATGATGTCGCAATATTTAATTAATTCTGCGTAAAAAAATGAAATAACGGTATAAAATTTATTGTTTAATTAATTTTCAACTAAATACATCGACAAGTCGCTGAATAAACATTTCTACAAAGTTACAAAAACTCTCTGCACTGTACGACCCCCGAAACCACAGTAAATCGACAACTAAAAGAAATTCCCAAACGCTCTGATAAAGTGCCAATTTCTCCGTCAACGTCAACGATTTTTCCTCTTGAGACGTCGAACTCGATTCGAGAACTAGCCATTTTCGTGTCAATTTTCCCCCCAGCTGTTCGAGCGAAGAGGCCGCAACAAACAAGATCAGTCATAAATTAACTTCCCCCTCGTTCGGTACGAAACGCCGAAAAAAAGGTGGAATCCGGGCCCATAACTCGTCGATGTTTTTCAATTATTTTCGCGTGAAAAAAAAAATATATATATATATATATATATATATACATGGAGAGATACATATATAGTTGTATATATATATATATATATATAGAAGGGAAAGTGTCGTCCCAACGGGCCAATAGATGGCTCCTCGGACTTTGGCAAAGTGCTCCCCGACGATGCATCAAAATTGCCATATCGTCCGGCGGCGATATTGGAAAGATTTGGTATCGGGCTCGGGCGTTAAATCGCGGCCGGAAAATAGGGGCGACGAGCCACGGAATGGCCGAATTAGTTGGGAGAGGAGCGGTACACATGTTCGCCCGGCGATTTCACGGATAACGTTGCGCAGTTGATGGTATTGATGGTTCCGCAGTCATCGTCATTGTTTACAAAGTCATGTACAAGGGGGCGCGATATCGGTGCCCTGGTTGGGCCGCTTAATGAAGCCGCGTCGCAAGATCCAAGGGTCCCGGTAATTAGATTATAATTCGAGATTAATCGAAACCATTATACTGGCTGTCGAGTGATTTGCAATTACGGGCTCCCGTTCGGTATTGTTCGTTGAAAAATGATAATGAATATTAATGATAGTCGAATAGATCTTTTCAGGAAGAGACACTTTGCTTTTCAAAGGGTGAGGGAAAGTGAGGTTTTCTGCACTACATTTATTCGTGATCGGTACTTTTTCTTGTGATTCAATTTTCATGGTTTGTTCTTTAAATTCCATTTTAATTTTGCAGCCCGAATAAAATGTCCAATCTCCTTTCAACCTCTTTTCAACTTCGTTTCAACCTTTTTTTTTGTAGCACATAATTTGACTTGGGGGCATTTTACAATTGCAACGTTTTAAAATTAAAGACCTTTTGACAATAGAAAGTATTTCATATTTAAACATTTTGAATTTTATTTCGCACGTAATTTTCATTTTCCATGAACGAAATTACTTCTTTGTTGAATTCGTTGCAAACCTCTCGCATGTGGATTATAAGGAAAAATGTAATTTCGCGAATTATATCTATTTGTAATGAGTATATTTATTTATAATTAACATCGTTAATTGAAAAACATATAACTTGTGTAAACATTGTTCCTTCTTAATTAACGTCAAAATAATTATAAATACTCGTGATAAATAAATACTCATATAAATACTCCTATCACCTTTTCTCTCACGTATCAATTCTAATTTCAAAGTTTCAACAAAGAAAAGTCCAACTTAACTACTTGTTTAGGATAATCGCGTTCGGGATGTAAATTCAATGTTTGTTGATCGTATTCTGATCGCAAGTGTTGGCTCGGCGTCTCAAAGTGCGATGACTAACTTGTTAGAATTGCATTGTAAATTTAATCCGGGATTCGAGATATAGGACGAAGTTGCCGGGCTAGAACGTTTGATTATATTCGCGGCAGTGCAATTGTAACTTTTTAATAATTTAAGTAACCTCGTAACAAAGTCATAATGAATAGCAAAAGTCAAATATTAGAAACGACATTCATTTAATAGAATTCTAAGCCGCGTTGCGCTTCGCGACAAAGTTACATAAAATCTAGCCCGAACGTTAAACAGACGTGTTAAATTCAATAATGAATTCCCCAAGCCAGAAAACATATGTCGACATTCATTTCGAACGAAACACTTGTGTTCCACAATATCTTGTTAATTGACTATATTCGCGTTGTTATATCTTCAACCTTCGGACAATTAAAAGTTGGTTACTGAAACTACTGCTGGATCCAAGACCGTGTTTAACCAACGGTATAAATTCAGAATAAACTGAAATTCAGACCACGCAAATATTGTCGCTTCTAACGTCATAAACGGTAGTGTCTCATTTTTGAGGCATTTTTCATATCTGAGATACCAGAAACGTATTTATTTATTAACATTTTTTTCATTCATTTTTTAACTAATCTCATTAAAACTCATTGAATACTATTAAATATTGATCCCATTCGAAATGAATAGTTTTCAATGGTAACAGTGTCTCAGTAAATATTGACAACTGAATGGGATTAAAAAAGTAATTTACAATTGGTTGAATGAGTGGTGTCGTAAATTATTCCTATTAAACGATTCATACATTTAACCAATATACCCATTCGGTATCAATGTTTAAATAGTATTTTATTTATTTCTAATACATTTTAATTGGAGTTTCACATGGACAAAGCATCGATTTCTCATTAGAAACGAAAACCAATTGATTGAAAATGAATTTTTTAAATGAAAATGAATGTCGTAAACTTTATTTTCAATATGTATTAGGTTTCGAAAACGGGGAAATAAATGTGCAGTTTCGCGGTTAACGTTGCAAATTTTTTGCCCCGAGATACTCGACAATGACGGCAAATAAAAACCCGCCCGCTGGATGCGTTTATTAAACAGCAACTTATCTTTTAATTGGTCAAAGCGAAATTGTATGATAAATGTTAACGAGCGCGCGCGTTCGTACAAACAACACTTCTTCATAGAATAATTAGTCACGTTGCGATTCCGCGTAATTTGATTATAAATATGCATTACCGCACGGATAGCCGAATAACTGGATTATTGCTAATTGAAGTTTTATTAGCTCCGCGTGAACTGCATTAAAAAAAAGGGGCAGGGGGCGGGCTCGGCGATGTCGTTGCGATTAAACGTAATTTAATTTATTTATAATGCCGCGTTTTACACATCAAAGCGCGCGTATCGTTTACGCGTTCGAATCGTAACGCGCGACAAATTCACAATTTCAAGCGTCATTACGTCAAAATTATCGAATTAAGGCGCGCGAAACGGTTTATGAATTCGATTACGTCGCGCCGGGCGTTGCGAAAATTTCGCGAGACGTTTTTGAAAAACGCGCCCCCGAACAATAGGCGGCCGCGATTGTAAAAAATAATCCCATTCGCAGCAATTTCGAACGACGATAAATTCGATATTACGCCGTGTAATTAACTCGCAGGCCGAGCGCTATAAAAACAAGCGCCAACGATTATTTCCAATTGCGGTTAATCTTCGGCAAATTGATATTTAACGTTTTTGTGCATTTAGATTTCACGTTCGATGCGAAAGACCCGCTGCTTTAATTATCCGACCCGGAGCGCTTTTTTATCTGATTTAGAATATTAATTCGCTGCATTAATCAACCAATGAAAATGCTCCGAATGTTTTACGTTTTGAAAATGAGTATAAAGATTCAACTTTGAAATCGGGTCAATACTTTCAATCAATATTTCAAGTCATTGACGACTCGATCGATCATTGCGATGATTCGAATTTCGCGCCGAACCGTTGAAACGAAGCGGGCTTATTTGAAAAGCAAAACCGCGAAACATAAAACGCGGCATTATTTTTGCCTGAAAAGCTACGACGATACAATTGCTGGCAATTACAAAACAGCGACCGACACGCGATATTGAATATCACGTCCATCGATGGCATTACGATATGACACGGTTGTATCGTGTCGTCTCTTTCTTCCTTTCTTTTTCTGTTTTTACAACGAATCGATTAACGGTTGAGTGACCCCGATAGCCTCGCGCGTTTAAATGATTTGAGCGCGCAAAGAACAGAAGCTCCTTTTGTGCCGCGCTGCGAATGCAAAGAGCCGCGTTCTCGGCGATGAATTAAACGGCGCGCACTGTGACGCGCGTCTCCCTTCAAACGATGGTTTTGATACAAAATTAAAACACCATTTACTCGCTGGCACAACAAAGTTTTTGCTGTGAATACATTCGAATCATGCGAATGCAAATTATAACTCTGAATGCTCGTAACTGTTCGTCTTGATTATTATTTCTCCATTTCGCCATGCGTTCCTAACGGGAAGGGGCACGTTCTTTTTTTCCCTTCTTCTTCCACTCGACGCAACTCTACCACGCGTGAAACGTCGGCTATTCTTTCGAAAAATGCGTCATTTATTCGTCGCGTTGCATTATAATTTTGTTTTTCTTTCGCGAATCAAACGCTGATGATTTTAGTTTCGCATCCTCGAATGGCTTTCAAATTTCGCGCCGTTTTGAATGGAAACGTCAGTTCTTTTTTCACATGTATAAAAATTTATTTTTATTTATTTTTAGCATGTAAAATTGTTCTAATGAATATTAAACTGATCAATTTTTGCATTAATTGTTGGTAACTGAAAATTCAATTTTCATAAAATCTAAGTTTTGAATATAAAATTAAAAACTTTTTTCTGTAAAATTCTCGTGTATGATAATAAATCCAAAAAAAAAAAAAGAAAATTGATTTTATAACTCGATTTTGCGACAATCAATAGCGGTGGTTTCAACCGCGGCCTTTTCTCTCAGCCAAGTAAATTCCGCGAAATTGAAAACAAAAAGCGCGTCATAACCGAAAAAAAAAAGAAAAAAAAAACACAATGAGTCGTCGCTTTGGCTCGTGCCGGCCTAACGGGTAAATAAAAAATCAATTTTCAGCGTAACGGGCCATGCGTTCGAATAAATGTTATTGTTGGCGGCGAGGCGACGACAGAAAAGGAGCGAAGAAAGTGAAGCGGGACAAAACTGACGGGATGGGGGAGGGGATGAAAAAATTTTTAAAAAAATGCAAAAAATTCCATCCGGTCTCCTTTCAACTAGCGTCCTCTATCGCGACTGAATTAATGGTTTTGAGCGGCGGAAACGGGGAATCGAGGTCTTTCGCGGGCGAACGAAAATAAGCGGCCGGAGGCGATATTAATTAATCCCGGCGCGTGAATTAATTACGCTCTGCTTAGCCGGGGAAAAAAAGTCTTGGAGTCGAGAGGACGATTTGTTCGGGATAAAGTCGCCGGCGCGGCGGGAATTTATCAAGAAATGCCTCCGCGATTTGCCGCCGTCGGCAGCGGTGGCGCCCCAGCTCGATGATGGATGAACGTCGAAAGATAATGTTTTGGGAAAAGTAATTTAACCGGCGCTACCCGGGCTTTGGCGGCTTCAAATCTAATTAATTGAATTTACGACGATTGACGCCGGTTCGTTCAATTTTTCAATTTTTTTACCTGTTTTGTTTGTCGTGACTGAATAGCTAAGTTCGGCTGAGTTCGTAAAGATGCCGTCGCTAGTCGTGATAAATAAATTCCGATTATCGAATAATTAATCATGAGTGAAGTTTCAACGTAACATGAGAATACTTACAGTTTTAGAATATACCTGAGATTTTTCTTATTAGAAAATTCCTTGTGTCGTGTTGTGCTGTATATAAAATAACATTTTTAAGTTGGTAGCTTTGAAGCTTTACTAACATAAGACATATTTTTACCAAGTTGAATACGGTACTTTTTCAGTGATGTGTTGGTATCACATGTAATCGAGGGGCTACCAACCTATTTCAATTTTGAATTAAAAAATTGTCACAAGTACGTCATTTCTGTGTTACAAAAATTATTTAAAAGATATTAGACTACATATCGATGCGAAGTTTGCCAAGAGTTATAATGAATGCATGTATACACAACAAAATATAAATGTAAAAAAAATGTATAAGGCACTCATACATTTTTTCCACGTTTGAAACTCGTGGCAAACTTCACACTTATCAAATTACTCACCATCAATTCTAAAAAAATTACAATCAGCTTGTCCCCAGGTGATTAACGAAAATACACAGCGCGTGATGCGCCAGCCGAACGACAGTTTAAGGTAATAATGACTAGTGATTGTTTTTGGGAGCGACGTGACGGGGGAAAAAGCGGGGAATCTGCGATGCAAATGGCGCGCTCCAAGATCAATCGCGGGGGCTGTAACGAGGCTCATAAAAATGCATTTATGCAAAGTATAAATGTAATATACATAAGTTGGGCTTTGTCGTTAATATTATTGCTAATTACAAAGAATGAGCATTGGGAACCGCGGGCTTCCGCCGGGGAAGCACAATGCCTCGGGAGCGTCGATTATTCGAGCTAATTGGCGACACGAGAGCGCCGATAATCGAGTTTTCCGATCATTTTTGCCGGGAATTATTATGTACTTGAACAATCGGCCGGAATAATTGATCAAAGACCAGCGCCAAGCGACTTTGATTCGCCAATTAATTATATTTATATGCCGCATTATCCCCCCGCTGTGCGACTAATTGATGTGTTTGCGTCGCATTTACGTCGCGATCCGCGAAGTTGATCGAATATTTCGTTGACATATTGCCGACAATTTGTAAGCGCTTACTGCATAGAATTTACTTTAACGATAGGTTAATCGGAATTTTTCTTTTTAAATCTACGATAAAATGTAAAAGTAATTTATTAATATTTCATGTATTAAATATATATAAACAATTTTTCATCCCATTTAAAATTTATCGTCGAAATATACACGATTCCATTTCACCAACCGATTAACCTTTCCAAATAACAACGTTCATTAACTTATCCCACCCCCACCACATCTTTCGAACCGCGCGACTTCAAATCGGCGGGAAATTTGAATCTCGCAAGTGAAATCGACCGATTCAATTCCCATCTTCCCGTAATAAATTATTTGAACGAATCGAACGCAGCAATAAACGGATTACCGTGCGTTGCTGTTTTGTCGACAAATAATGTGCTTAAAATTGCAGGCCTAACGCCGGCCGGCGGATTAAATTTTAAGCCGGGCTTAAGCCTACGACATTCGGGATTGATGATTGGTCCGTCGGTCCGGGGCTTAACTTTGACGCTCTTTCTCGGGCCGCGATCGGCCGGCCAATTAAAAAGCACTGCGAACGACCGCTCCCCCCCCTCCCCCCTCAACATTCGGGCGCCTTTGACGTCAAGGTTCCACGTAATTTGTTGACTCGGGACGTTCCAACGAAGCCGGACGTGTAAATTTTAACGAGCGCCGATTGTCGGCGTTTAATGGGGTTTTATTTATGCGAACAACAGCGCCCCCTCCCCCACCCACCGGCGGCAAATATTTGCCGCGTCGCGATAATCAACGGGCGAAAGGCCGCTCGGCCCGCGATTCCGATTAGTTTTCGAATTGTTTCGATCGGTTGACGCGACGTTTGCCAGGGGACTCGAGTGTTCCTTTGTTCGCGGGTGCTCCAACCAGTTTCAATTAGTTATAAGTAGTTGGAAATTATTGCGCATAACGCCATTCATCATTTTACATGATTAGGATTCGTAAAGACTGGATTGGAGTGGCCGGTAATTAACGGCGGATCAGTTCGGACTGGTCGTGTTCGACGGCAAGCTTTGAAGCCAATTCAACGGTGATACATTGATTCAAATTTGGAGACTGGTGGAACGCGGTTGATGCACTTTTATGACCTTTACGTTCGGTAATCATCGAGAGGTGCATTTTCTACGAAATCAAATGCAGTGTACGCATTTCACGTCGATAAAAACATTAGTATCACAATCATGAAACAAATCTCTGTTCACAACGAAGTCTTTTCAAAACGATTTCGATCGAAAATCATTTGTCTTGTACCTCGCTTTTCATTTAAAACATTAAGCATATCTTTCAGCGTCGACAAAACATCCACGTAAACCAACATCGGGAAAATCCGCAAATACAAATCACCATTCACTCGGAGCGCGATAAAATTTCAATTCGCCCGATGAATCATTCAGCAGCACACCGAAACTAATCTTCCTTATTAATTACCCAGCGACAATAATTGATGATTTTCTATCCCAACGTCTCGCTGTTTACCTAATTAACATTGATTTTATCTCCGGCAAAATAACAACCCCCCGCTTCGCCGGCGAATCGTTATCGTCGCCAATTGCCGATTAATTATAACCGATTACTTACCCGCGACCGTTCACCCGATCCTCGCAAACAACTCGGGCTCGGTCTCCCGGTCGCCGCGATTCATCAT
>JABFOV010001792.1:0-23045 GCA_022817685.1 Aradophagus sp. ZL-2020 | reverse complement strand
TCCGTCGATTTGTTTTAGCCAAGTTAGACAGTTCGAATTTGAAACACACGATCGCAACGAGTTATGAATAGTGCAAGTAGAAGCATGAGTATGATATATATAAGATAAATATTGTTAATATCTATTCATAATGATTATTGGTTTGTATGTGCAGTCGGCGACACCCTACATTTTCACTTGTTACAACTGCCGATGACTTTAGTGATTATAATGAAATAATAAAAAAAAAAAAAAAAAAAAAAAAAAAAAAAAAACAAAAAAAAAAACAATCGAACTAAAAAAGAAATAGGAAGAAGAAAGAAATCTAATTAACGAATCATGTGCAATTATTTACCATTTAACAACAAGATGAAAAGTCAAAGCCGAGCAAGTACGACGGGAAGAAAAGAGAAAGGAAAGGGAAAACTGAATAATGCAAAGTGTGCCAATGTCGTCGCGCTTATGAAATCATACTTATCTCAAAGTTAGGGTTTCAAATTGCATGACATCGTTTGAGGGCCTTTGAGGACAAGGTGAAGAAGAAATACCGACGTTATTCGTGTTATAAAATAGGCCTATACACGTGTACCACGCATGTACCTACACACGTTATACACGCATGCAAAAGAGAACAAGGAGGAAACGCAGATTGTACAACGTTTTTTTACACAATAATCTACTCGAGTCTCGTTCGCAAATACTATTTAATGCTACGTTGTTTCACTGTATTCTTTTCGTATCGTGTCACCGATTGTCATACGTCTTATCACGCAGGGTACGTAACGCGCGGTCGAGCCCGACGTTCGTTTTGCTCGAAGGCGATCGATGTTGCTATCATTTCGCTTTCCCGACCGACCGATCGCCAAAACGATCCCGATCCGGGCATACGTTGCTTTCCGTTTTCTCGAGCACCAACGAACCGACGTGCAATCTCCTGCAAAACGCGCTCCTTTTCTACGAGTCGAAGACGCGGCGGGCGTTATCGATTTTCGCCTCGCGAAGCGCAATTGTAACTACACGAATTAACCCAGACGATTTCGATAATAAACATTAAAGAGCAGAAAGCGCCGGCGAGAAACACAAATTTCAGACGAAAGTATGTAAAACGCTAAGGATACGCCACGTTTTTATTCGCGAGATACGAAAGAAAGCAGACAACAAAATAATAATATGTGTCTTTTCCATCCGTCGATTTTTTAAAACGGGAACTCCCCTCGCGGCCCTTATTACTTCAAAACGCGGCATTTTTGAACATATCTTCGAGTGGCGGGAAAGAGAACCGAAGGAGCGGGCAAAGAAAGTTGACGTTGAAGGATCGCCAGTTGTGTAACTGTGATTCTTCAAAAGTATCGTCGAATTTCGGCCTTCGTTGAGACGAAGCGCACACGGAACACTTGAAGATAACTGATTTTCAAAAAAAGAAAAAAAAAAAAAAACAAAGATAACGTTGCTTGCGCTGATTGTCGTTGCTGTGAAACGAAAGAAACACTATTACTAATTATAATAATGATAACGATGAAAGGGGGAGCAAACAAAGAAACTATGTTAATAACAAAACAAAACAAAAAAAAATGAATAAAAATGACAAAAAAGAAAAAAAAATTGCATATGATTAGCGCGTAAGGGCATTCGAACACGAACATCCGCCGCGAATTATCTTTGCGCAATGAATTTATCGATAACCTTTTCCTTTCTCCGCTTGTGTCCGGAATTTCGTCCGGAAATAGCCACATCCTGTTTCTTTTGATACGTTCCTCGTGAATCGTCAGCGTAACAATGCGTGGGGAGCGCAAATGCAATTTTAACTATCGACGACAATCCTCGCCTTTTCCTTCATACTTTTTTTTTTCCTCTCGTCTTGGTCCCTTTTTGCAATCGTCATTCGCACATCACTGGCAAACCGTGATTCATCGTTTTGAATGAACGTTTTAATACAGCTTCTTCATCTCTTCTTTTTGTCAAATTTTTGTGTGTCGTACGACGTGTCTATTTGCAGCGAGTGGATTTCTCATAGCGACAAGAAACGTTTATTTACCGCAAGTGGGTTCTGTCTATAATAAATGGTTTGTTCGAATTGTTTTCTTGTGAATTAATCATTCCTTTTTTTCAATCGAGAAATCCATTTTTCTTATTTTGCGATTTAAAACAAACGCGAGACAAAAATGATATACGGTTCGAATTTGCATCCCCACTGCATACAAGCAAAATTTTGTTGCGTCAATGAATGTCAACTAAGTACGTGGTTTAATGATACTTGTTGCAAGTAGAAAACGAAAGGAATTTACAGAAAGACGAATAGTCGCCTTGCCGAGGCTGTGCGTGTGAGTTTTCGCGCGGCGATGGACCCGAGAAGAAGCGCGCGACTGAGAAAAAAAGGCAAGATACGAGAAAAAAAAGAAGAAAAGCAAAAGTGCGTCAGAGAAACATAGAAAGTCCGTGATAAAGAGCCAAAGAAAGGAATACTGAAGAGATCTTTTTTACAACACTTTCGCGGGCCGATCGCCGGCGAACATAAGTTTCGTTGTAACATATACGTAAGACAATTAAAATTATCTGTACGGATGGACGAAGAACTTTTTGCATTTTCCGCATACATGTTAAGATTATTCTGTATATATATATATGAAACTTTGAATTGTACGATTAAATGGCGAGCGCACTGATTTGTAACACGTAAAAAATAAATTTAAAACAAATGAAAAAAAAAAAAAAAAAAAGAAAAAAAAGACGAAAATGTGAATTACAAGAAAGTGTTTTGATCAATCACTATCCTCATGATTTACAAGTCTTTTCGATATTCTTTCACTGAGAAAACCATATTGTAAAGAATAATTTGTAACTTGTTGACTCAACAAGATCTATGACAATTCTGAAAGCAGATTATGGTCATGTAGTAGTTGTTATGGTTTCCTCAATGTATCAAATTTTATACAGTGTTTGCTTATTATTTTAGTATAATAATTTAAAGATTCTATAGCATTAGTAATCGATTATTTAAGTTTATTATTTGTAATTTTAAACGTTACTTATTTATGTCTTCTTTCTAATCAATATTTATTTCTGAACTAAATCTCAATCCAAACCAAAATATCTTTCCGTAAGTGGCACTATTATTATGCAAGGTCACGCATCAACCACCTTTAATATTCAAGCCACTTGAAAGTGTACATCTTTATAATAATATAGGTACTGCAATTAAATTTCAAATCAATCTTCTTGGGAATAAATCACGTCAGACGATCAGAAACATTTCTGGAGGAAAGTTTCCACGAGTCCTTATCTCAAGCGGCCGTCGCGGAAGGCACGTCTTTTACGTCAGCATCTGAAGAACAAAACAAATATCTCTTGACGAAATAGCCGTGGGCTATTGGCGTGAGCATACCGACCTAGCATCGAACATCAACAAGATTCAATAACTTATAGGATGACCAGCATATTCATGAACTTCAAATATTTAACTATTCACTTCTTTCATTTTGTTTATTTATTTATCAGTATTTTCCACTTCAAAATGACCAGTAACAGAAATTAGAGAAAATTTACAGAAAATTGAAATTTGATCCTGATAATAAATTAATAGTTTCACAAACGTCCAATACTTTTCTATTTTAGTCCCAAGCTAAACGTCTATAAATTGTCAAACTCCAATCACGTTTTTAATGAAAATAATAATAAAAAAAGCAAATCCTATCAAATGCCCAGGATCAATGAAGAGTCACGTTCAGAAAAGTTGTCATTCAAATGTCCGTTGAAAACTGTGATCTTGCAATCAAGGACGACCCAAAGCCGGAATCCGGATAACGCTTGCGACCTCTTCAGAGTCAAGCCAACTGTTCCAATTCGATCACTCGGGCCTTCTCGAACGCGGCGGCTCCTGCATATCTTCACGTGGCCGCTTCTTCCAAGCCCGCTAGAACCGTACGGCTTTCCTCCGGCCACGTACCGGATCAGGCGTAACCGCTCGGATCTCACCGGCGATGAATGACAATGCAGAGGCCGAGGCGCGATCACGTTCCGAGCGGTGGCGAAGAGGCGCGCATGATAAGTAGGAGGAACGGTACTCGGGCCGAGGCGAACGGTAATCCGCGTGCTCCGCCGGCGGTGTGATTAGGGGCCGGGACATTTGGCAGTATGCGCTCGTCGGCTGCGTTGCTGCTGCTGGCCGCGGCGGCCCGGGCGACGGTCCTCCCGCGCGGCCGAGGCCCCATCCAGGACGCGCTGCAGAGCGGCGCCGCCGGCGACTACAACCGGGACAACTGCGTCTGGCGGCGCGGCGACGAGAAGGACACCTGCCCGGACCCCGAGGTCAACGTCTACCTCTACACCGCCGCCAACGAGCCGCGCCGCAAGCTCGACGCCCAGGAAACCGATTGGCTCAGGCACGGCTACGAGCCGACCAAGGACAGCGTGATTCTGGTACACGGATACGCAGGTTCGTAGGGCAGTACGCTGAAATTTTAACCGAGTTTTTCCCTTAGTTAGAGTAAACGTGTTCTGTAAGGCAAAATTGTCAGGTATATGAAAAATGTAGATAATGGTACAATCGCAGACCTATTTCTCCCAATTTGGAGCAACTTTTAAATTGTTTAGTTTAAATGTATGCAATTTTTGCCTTGTAGAACACGTTTACTCCAGTTAAGGGAAACATTCCAATAAATTTTTGTTTTTGTAGTGCACTGCAGAAACAAGTGTCTTACTTCAAGTCTCTTTCAATGGAATACACGGTAAAAGTGACTTATAATAAGACACTTTTCATATAGTAGACACAAATAAGTGACTGAGCGACTTAAAGTAAGTCACTTGGTTTTTGTAGTGTGTTTCACTGGATTTCAGAGTTTGGCCATTCCGTTGGCATTATATCAGGCCGAAGGTCAATCAGGGAACGGGTTATTGTTTCTGCTAATTTCCATAGACGTCTGTAGGGAATTTTTACGTTGATATAACATCGTTAACGTTAATATTTACGTTGATAAATTTTTACGTTGATAGATGACGGATTGCTCGAGTATGATTACTCTATAGCCACATCTGTAGGCGCGGAAAATTTTTCGAAGTTTATCGGGAATTCGTGTTTTCGAGGGTGAGAAAGTTATTAAAACATGCTTCGAGGAAAGTTTTGGCGACTGTTGAAAAAAGAAAAGAATTTGAGAACTGTTGACAAAGAAAGATTCGAAGAGGTATCGTTGTTATAGATTATTTTATGCGCAGGAAGTTTGCAACGAATTCCAAATTTGATGAATTTTGAACCGATAAAGATATACTTCTTACGAAGAGAGTAAACGAACAAATTAATTATTTCATTTTATATGAAACCCTTTTACAAAATGTATTTTATCCGGAAATGTATGAAAGGGTTATCCAAAATGTTACCAGAAAATTATTTGCAAATAGAATCATACAGAATTGTCTACGATAGAATCTTTTACAATTGTACAAATATTTTTAGGGTCATATTTACTAGTGTACTTCATTTATACCAATGTCAAGATAAGATTCTTAAATTCCTTTCCAAACAAAGTAAATGGAATTTACAACTAATTACATTAATTTACATTTAATTTTAACCATAATATAAAAAAAAACCACATATGACAAAGTCACTTCTGTTTTATGGTACAATTTAAAAAACTGACTTTACATTCAATCAAACTTTCTTCATTGGTTTTCATACTCCCTCTTGCTAACTCCATTTTGCTAAACTAAACATTAATTTTAGACTGTTATAAAGTTATTATGGTGCCTGTTTCTTACAAATTTCATCATTCTTTAAACTTCTTAGCCCTAAACATTCTTCAAGACAAGGATACTTTAAGAAAGTAAGATTTAAACCTCAGGCATTGTGTTGAAGGTAAAGTGTGGATCGCACAAATGACCCAAGTTAAAGTTAACTAGTGAGTCATCGAAATACTTATACTTTGAAACAATACTCGCTTCAGAAATATTTTACAGTCCAACAAAATGAGTTGCGATAATTCCTTCAAATATTCAGTCGCCATTGAGAGGTTTGCTTGTCTGATAATCTCATTAAAGTTTACTTTTCACTACCTGTGGAATAACAGTTAACCGTGGTCCCTCGACAATAGTCAATTCTTTTCGTTGGTCAAAAGTAATAACTAAATTTGGACAAATCTTTTAGAAAAAACAAACATCCTAAAACACGAGTTTAAAGTTTGTTTCAGTTATTTGCTGTTTCTCTATGCAAATAGTATTTCTATCTTTTGATATTGTGCTCATAAATCATTTATGTATATGAATATGACCGCACAGAGAAAATAGCCGAAGGGTTACCCTTATGTTCCATACCTCTGAAGCGTTTATCTTTTTTTTTAATTTTTTTACAATATCAAATGTAGAATTTTGTGCAATATGCACTTCGCGCAATTTGCATTTCGTGCAATGTGCACTTTGTGCAATGTGCAATTTGTGCGAAAAAGTGTTTAGGAAAAAGTGTAAGCAGCAAGAAGAACACTTTTCGATTAAATATCAATTTATCAAAACGGAATACGTCAATTCGTCGAGATGGCAATTTGTCTTATGTAATCAAAGATAACTTGTATAATTTGTTCATAAAAATTAATATTGTATTATGTTTCAAGCGCCCTTGAAACGATTTAACGATAAATCTTTTTGACCACTAAACAGGAGGCGATGACACCTTGCCGATTTCCGTGTTGCGCGACGCCTACCTGCGAAACGGTAGTTATAATGTTTTCTTAGTCGACTGGGGCACCTTATCCGCAGCGCCTTGTTATCCAGCGGCGGTTTCGAATTTACGCCCGGTAGCACGGTGCCTCGCCAAGACGCTTACGACGCTTCGCAATTTGGGCCTGCCGATCGCAAGAACAACATGCGTCGGTCATTCGCTTGGCGCTCATCTTTGCGGCATTATGGCCAACTTCCTGCTGTTTCGCATGCATACGATCATCGGCCTTGACCCGGCTAGGCCCCTTGTAAGGCCTGGCCTGGTCAATCGACTTGACAGTGGCGACGCTGATTTTGTCCAAGTCATACACACCAACGCCGGATATTACGGTAAATAAACGATACGAAAAGTACTTCTTAATATTTATCCTAACGATAAAATATTTGCAACTCTAAACAATTTCTTGAGCTCTTAAATAATTACACTGAGAGGAATTTTTATCATAATAACTACAACAAATTGTCACGAATTTTACTGTATGTTATTCAAATCGTATTGCGAGAATATTGATAAAATTACAATACTATACATTTTTTTGATAATAATTTTTGTAATGAAAAATATTGAATTTTACTATGAATTCTAATATTTTTAAAAAAATCAGTATTGATTGATTTATTCTCCGCCTTGATTATTCCATTTTATTTTCATATTCAAAGTATTTCTTAATAAATATTTTAACATTTTTTGTTATAAGATTTCTCTCGGCGTATGACGAATTATTTTTCGCGAAGATACAATTATTTTTTAAATGATTTATTAATTCCAAGTTATTAATACAAATCAGAGTAATGGCGATCAAAACGTCAAGTAAATCAATTCTTCCAAGTGAAACTTCTTCACTTTGATATTTTATAGCAAAATGACTCCAGTTTAAATTTTTTTAGCAGAACAACTTACTTGATGCCTATCATTATCGATTCGTACTGCTCCACCACAATATAATTAATGATTTGTGAACTGGTGTCAAGCGAATGATGCGTTGAATCCTATTCAATTCCACGATAATCTTAAACCAAGTGAATTTCAAACTTTTTTTTTTTCAATGTAGCTTTATATTACTAATGTTGAATTGGAGCAGTCTTACTGACAAATTTCAACTAGTGTAATTTCATTTGAAACTCAAATCTTCCATTAATCTTTGGGAAAGTGCATATTTTTTAGTCATACTTTTTTGTCAAAAATTGTTCATGAACATTGTCACTTAATTCTTATCATCATCACTTAATTGTTTATGATCTTGACATTTTTAGGAGAAGTAGGAAACATGGGTCACGTGGATGTTTGCGTGAATGGCGGACGCTTGCAGCCATTTTGCGAAAATCGTACTAACTTTCAGTTGTGCAGTCACGTGTGGGCGGTTTGCTTTATGGCGCACAGTGTGGATGGTGGTGGTGATTTGCTTGCGGAATCCTGCTTCAGAAGGTGTCCTACAGGAATCAGGCTTGGACATAAGTCCGCCCTAACTCTTCCCATTGGACAAAGCACACCGACTGGGATGCGCGGTTCGTTTTGTCTGTCGACCCAAGATCCACCGTACTGTCCTAAATATTACAATGGTCGTGGTGACAACAGATGCTGCCTGTAAAATATCAAGTTTCATTGCTAAGAATCCATTTTCTTATTGCTGGATTTTACAAGTAACTCTGTGACTCTCTTCATCTAAAAAAGCAAAACACGCTTTAGAGAGGGAAAACTTCTGAACTCGGTGTTCACAGATACTAAATATATGTACACTTTTTTATGATGTATTCTGAGAACATTGACATTCAGTTAAAACAATAAGAAATTAGTTGAAACCGAATCAATTAAAGAATTTCGTTGAATCAACTAACAAATTGAGCTAAATTTTGGTATAAACACGTATACTTTTAGTAAAAACAACGGACTTTTTAGTTGTAATTACTAATTTTGTATTAGACAACGAGTCAAACAGTAATGTAGTGAACGACCTAGTGCATAAACAAAAAATGTGTAAAAAGAAATTGATTCGTTATCAGTAATATAACCCGAAAGTTATCTGAAAGAGAAGTATGATATTACATTGACAATAATTCTGAATACAGTAATATTAATAATTATTGTGAATTTATAAAGTGATCTAGTAATAATTCTTTTGAATGTAGTAAATATCATTAAATTTAGAGAAATTTTCACTAGAGCACTTGATAAATTTTGTAACATTTTTTAGTATTTATTGTAATATGTTTTATGTACTATGTCTAGAATTTGTAATAAATTTTGTTACGCCTTTTTTCTCTGTTAATCATATCATATAACCAAATAATTTTCTTTTACAATATAAACACTTTATTAATTTTTAATTCGTTTTATTTTTTCTGTTACAATACAAAATTATTTAATTACAAACAAAACAATAATCTTTAGCATTAATTGCTCAACACATTTTGTGTAAACACAATAATTCTTTGAGTACTATAACAACAAATTACATACGCATCACCTAATTATGGTTGAAGATACCAGATAATAACATTTTCTAAATTACAAAGAAAATATTTTTATCATCGAACTTCAACTGACTAGCATAAGTGTCAACATATTAAGCAACATATTGAACAATGTGTACGATTTTTGTTTTACCTAAATAGCGTTTTTAACTAAATATTGCTACACATATCTTTTCTTACGTTGCAGTCATCAATAATCACAATTATTTTCGTTTACAGCCATAATTTCTTAAAATTAAGTGACGTCGTGCCAATTTCGTATCCATTCTGTATGATGATGATGATATGATGATGAATTATGATTCGTCAACATATACCATCCCCACGCTAGTCACAGGGAGACGATTGAAGATGTTTCTGGCAAGACGAGTTAAAAAGTAAAAACTTCAAAAATTATGTAAGAATATAATACGTAAACTTGTTTAATGCTTATTTGTAATACTGAAAGAAACGAATGATATCTACACTCAGAGAAACATATAGTTCTTTTAACTATTTCAATTGGTCAATTTTATTATTTGGAGATAGTTGAAGATTTTTTGCAAATAGTCAAGAAATTAATTATCTAATTAATCAAAGTTAATATCTACTTAATTGATGTGAATATCTAGATAATGAATGTGAATATTAAGAATATGAAATATGTCAAAAAAAACTGTATATGTTATCAAAATGATTAGTTATTTTCTAACTATCTAAATTGACTATCTAGATAATCAATTTGAATATCTATTTCTCTCAGTGTATATGTATTCTTTAAAATTATTTTCGAAATGTACTAAAACGCTTTCATTTCTAAGTAAATTCTTTACCTAACTAATAATTTCATTACCTATGTGAAGAATATTCATTCAAAAATGTTTATGTAACTAAATTAACGAGTGAATACTCAATTTCTGATTCGCTTGGTATAATACGCAGCTAATTGAAACGAATGTATATACCCGTGGAGAAATGTCCAACTTTGATAGCTTTTTTAGTTCTAAAAAATACTGACATGTTAGAAATTCGCAAAATTTCATATGGATATTTCTCCTCCATAATTGCGAATCATGCTGAAAAAATTCACTCAAAATAACTAAAAATTACTTAAATTTTGAGCAAACATACTCAGAGAGTATGATTATAATTATTGCATGTTTCAAGTACTTCTTATTAATGTCAAACATGATGAGCATTACGCTTGCTGATTCAATTTTTTAAGCTCATTCCAAATTGATAATAGAGAAGTCATAGCATTCTCTTCGGTCACCGTGCTCAGGTCTTTTGTTATGTCAGACTTCAGCTTCCGTTGCCAGGGTCTGAAGATCTGTTCCTCTGATGGCTCACAACTGCCCGGTTGAACCTCAACAGCCGTTTCTTGCGCTTTACTCTGTTGTGCAGCTTCTTTCTCCTTCATTGCCTTCTCTATTTTTGCTCTCGTCTTCTGAAGTTGATCTTCACGAAAGCCTCTTGCAAACGGATTATTTTCTACTTTCAATTTCGTCATTCGTTTGCTCTGTAAGAACACGGATAGAAGTACTTTGTTAAAACAGCAAAAATTTGTTTACGAACATGAGAATGTAAATAATCTGAATAGTTTTGTAGGTTTGACAAAACATTTTGAATAAGATTTGAATAAGAGAAAATAGATTTAATTTAACAAACTTGTTGCAACAAAAATTATATTTTTAATTTAACGCAATCATTCTTCTCAGTGAACATTTATTTATTAGATAAATAATTGAAAATCTATAAAATATTATTATTTTTTTTTTGTTTTCGTACCTGATAAGTTGTCACGGTAATGAACGAAGTAATGGGATATTCGAAGTATTCTTTTTCGCAAAAATAAAACAAATTGTAAATGTTTGGCTGGATTCTGTTTAGGAAGAAAAGATTACTATCGAACTTCAAAAACCATAGTCGAGGGGTGTACTTGTGCTGAGTGTGTAAAACCAGCTGCAAATCAAACAGTTTCTATATTATGAATCGAACACTGGTACTAATGATTATTGTATACTTAGACTAGGTAGATTAGAAAATTATATCAACTACTTACCATGCCTCGTTTACGTTTCGTGTCAGCATTATTCGTCAGTCTAAGAAATCTGAAATTAATTTTTATATTCTCCAGTTCTGCGCCTGTAAGTGGCTCTAAAGAGTACGGGAAGAAACGTGCGAAAGAAAATTCTTCGTCTTCGGCCACGTTGGTTGGCGCCCAGCGCCCGTCTTCTGAATCGGCAATAAATTTGTAACGTTTGTCACTGGACAGTCTCATCTCCAGAAAGATATAATATTTGGACATAGGGTCCAATCCACTCACGATATACTCGATTTTCGGAAACATGTGCCTGAAATACAAAATTAATTGACTGATGTGAAATTTAATTCATTTTTGGTAATTATAGTATAGTCAGTAATATTTTAATTAGTATTATCAAAAGTTATATTTCATTCTTACATTTATTTAACAACTTCAGCGCCCCCAACGTCTAAATATTAAGTGATTTGATAAAAGATTACAGACTTTTTTTATTGGACGATGAAATTACCGCAGAAAAATTTTTCATGGAAAATTAAAATTTTATAAAAATTACCGAACTTTTCAGTGAGTATGCTTTAAATAGCAGCAATATTCACTGACAAAGCAGGCATGTTTACTGAGCTACGTAAACTTTCCTGGATTTTGTCATCTGTCCTATCGTTATAAATTAGTCCAGTAATTTGTATTGAACAACCAATAATGTTTGAAGGAATGTTCTCTCGTTTAAATCTTCGTTATCATTTAAGTTGGCAAAAATGCCGTAATTTTCGCCCTAAATACCCAAAATCGCTTTCCAAATTCTGTACGGCTTAACGAGTTACAGTTAGCTTTTCGAGCTATAATAATTAGTATAATTTCTTTCCGAACTTACTACCTGTAAAACAACTTAAGCGACAAAACCGTTTTTGTTGTCGAAGTTTGGCGCAGTTCAACAAAGGATGAAACACCTCTTGAAAATCAGGTAAGAGGCCACTTCAGGTGTAAAATAAATGACCGATGAGCCACGCGGTAATCTCAGTTCGATGAAATGGCGTTAGGTATAATACACGAGCTGAAAACAATAACGAAACTAATAAAAATTCCGAGCGAAAACAGATAATTTTTACACTGAAAATACATTGAAAACTTATTTCGTTTTTGCTCGGAATTTTTCGTAGTTGCGTTTTTGTTCTTAGCGTCACTTAGTTGTGACGTTAAGAACGTTTAACTTTTTTCTCTAACTTTTGAGGAAGTTTGGCGTAAGTGTAAAATTATATTTTTTATATTTATTGTTCGCTGAACATTACTTTTTTAACGAACGAATTTTGAGAAAGGTGCACAAAGAAAATTGTACAGTAAAGACGATTATTGGAATGGTAAAAGTCACTATTGAAATAAAAAAACCTGCGCAGCAGTCTACCGCGCAATCGCATTTGAATATATAGATATATAATCGAATTCTCTACTTTTTGACTATCTAGATTGACTATCCGGATAGTTTTGAATATCTATTTTTCCGAGTGCAAATCAACGCAAAATCATTTCAATCATTCGACCGAAGGAAAAAAATTTTGTCCACGTGTATCACAGACACAGGGGACTTAAAATTTCAAACGAAAACGAAAAATAGTAAATGTTCGAGATAAACGAAAAATCGCTACTTCCTAACATCTCTGTCCAAACTCAAAGTTTACTATTTTGTGCCTACTTTGCAATAGAAACTGCCTACTCTGCCAAATATTATCTGCCATGAAAAATACATATCGTAAATAAATATGAAAAAGATTTGTAGAACCATAAGTTATTTATTACGATCGAAAAATTACGAAAACAACCGGGATTTTGGTTAAAACGAGAAAAGAGGTCTCTCGAGATGTGTTTTATTTAGCAATTTGCTGGTCGAAAACTTTGCCTTGTCAGTAGTTATAAATCAGAAGAAAAGAACCGACCTCTTTGCGGTGCATTTTAAGTATAATATCATTTAAAATCATCAGGTATAAAATTGAACGCTGAAATTCGACTCTCTAAGTATAACAAAAAAAAAGATAAAGAAAACGCAATGAAAATAGCTTGAAAATAACCTGTTTGTTTAGAAATATCAAGAGAGAAGGGAAATCCTATTGGTATAGAAAAATAAAGGACGAAAAATATGCCATTTCAAATGAATTTGAATCAAATGAAACAGTCAAACGATTTGAAAAACGACCACTGAAACGACTCTTGATACTCAATTGTTTTTTTTTCGCAAATGTGAGAAACGTAAATTAAACGGCGTGTTTGAAAACAGTTGGAACAACTTCGAGAATACATTGCCGAACGAAAATTGTATGTATTGAAATAATGTAATATTACTGAAATATCATTCTTACCTTCCGGACTTCGTGATGACCATCTCGGTATTGCATTCGTGAAATTTTTTCCAGAGATCATAATGAAGTAGTTCAACTTTAGTATTGCTGACATGAGGTCGGTTGAAATTAACATTATTGAATTGCATATTTGGCACTGAAATAAACAAATATATTTATAATAATGATAATGATAATAAAAATAATACTAATAATAATAATGTATATGATTAAATAATATTGTACAGTGTTGATAATTTAATTTTTAACCGAATCACGTGGTACAAAATTATTATCATTTATGATTATTTACAATTTGGCTTACAAAACAAAAATGATTAAATTAAATAAATTTAAATTAATTAAATTTTCGACTAATAATTGTTACTATCTTGAATTTATTATAACATTTTAATATTATTTTTTACGCTTCGATCGCTGAACTCATGGCACCCCTAAAAAATTCAAATTTGCAAAAAATCTTGCAAAAGTTATAAATATATTTTTAATCTTTCAATTATTATTATTATTATTATTATTATTATTATTATTATTATTATTATTATTATTATTATTATTATTTTATTTTATGTTTTTTTTTACAAAGCAACTAGTTTAAGTGCACAAACTATATGAACATCTATCGCGCCGCCGCCATTCCCGACAGACAATTAGTATCGAACGACAAAATTTTCGTGGAATTTAGTACAAAATAGAAAAGAGCCCTTGTGCAACTAAGTGCCAGATAATGATTGTCCGATCGGCGGCACTTTTCATGTCCCGAAAGCCGGCCCGTTGTCCCCGAGGACCGACCGATTTACACTTTTCATCGTTTAACAATCGGCGGTGCGATTAACGTATTTTCAAGTGAATTTCCTTTTCTACAAATGCCAATCGTCGCACACTTTATCTCACTTATTTTCAAACTTCATCGCTATTTCATTAGATTTTTTAACTCTGAAAATTTAATGTCCAAATTCTTTTAACATTATCGTCAACATGTAAAATGAGTGAAAACAATCTAATAATTTTGGGGCCGAAACCGTTGAACATTATTTATATATAATTGAACAATTATTACCACCGAATAAAAAGTATTAATAAGATCAAAAAATTATAAATGATTGCATAGTTATACAATTATAAATTTGTTACAAAATTTTATAAAAATATAAGTAAAATAGTTAAAATGAAAATAGTGAAATTGATAATTTCAAATGATTTTATTCTACAAAAGAATTTTTGTTCTATAAATCAAAATACTTTTAATCAGTAAATTAAAAATGAAACATTCGAATTTTACAAAATTGAAAATGGTACTTACGACTGTATGGTTGAATCGGATAGAAGTATCTTAAATCCATTTTTCCACTTATCCACACCCGTATTACAATACGAATAAGATACAACACAATAATAACTTATTAAATAAAAGCCAAATTTTGCGAAAAAAATTCTGCGATCCTTTATGTGTTCCCAAACGCCGATAAAGTTTTTAAAACACAATCAGCGAGATATGTTGACACCTCGAGGACTAAAATATTAAAGACGTCGAATAAACCTCGGTTCATATAAATATTCTACTCGACATGGGAAGGGAGTGTCCAAAGCTGTGAAGTAAAACCTACAAAGTTTATTATTGGTCAAAATACGTACTTGCGAGGTGGAGGGAAAACTCGGACACTATTTGGAATACAATCAACTGAATAAAGAAAACGATTTAACTTCTAGATACAAACAACGCCATAAAAATATTCGGTTCTGCTGACAAGGTTTATCTTATGTTGTGATAACATCTTCGTTATGTATCGTATTTATTTTGGTTCGGGTCCTGTGGTTGAATTTTACGATAGAGAGTCGTACTTTTTCACGGGCTTTTCCCTACCCTTCTTCCCAAATTTCCCGCATATGCCTTAAAATCCAAGTCGTAATTCAAAATGAAATATTTTTGCTTTTTGCAAAAAAATATATTAATATATTTATATAAATTTAGTAAAATATTTTTGCTCTATGTATGTATATATATAAGTTACACTGAGAAAAATGCACTTTTCGTTAAAAAAGGATTATCTTTTTCTTTGCAATTAATACTTTGGTTTCCATTCCAAAAGTATTAATTTGGAAAAAAAACGAATAAATTTCCTTTCAAAATGGTGATATTTTAACCGACTGTATAACTCTTTTTGGATCCTTTTGAATAAAAAGATTCCTTTCGGGAAAATATTGAAATGGAAATCCTTTTCAATCGAAATGAAAAATTTTTTATCAAAAGGATATTTTAAAGAGTGTATATAAGTTTTGTATTTTAATATACATTATACCATATTTTTCTGCACCTTAAACATGCCTTGATACTTTCTTAATTTGAATACACTAATGCATTAGTATGGACATGGTTCAATAATTTATTATATAATAATTGCAATTTTTTTGACTGCGTGATTTTGCTCAATAGCATATTTTTGAAAAATTTATTTTTTATTATTTATTATTTATTTCTATAATCATGAGCTTAAATAAAAAAAAATACAAAATGAAATCTTCACGCATTGTAAAACTGAATATTATAATATAAAAAACCCAAATTTAAAGCACACTGATAAAAGTTCGTGTAAAGTTACATGATTTTCACACTACCAGTTGTGTAAAATTTACAGAAGTGTGTAAAAAAAATATTCTCATAATAAGTAAAGTAACTTTACAATTTTGTACGAATCGGTTGTAACATTATAAAATGTATGTAACTTTTTAGATAATTCATAGTCAAATTATAAATTGTATTTAGTTTTACATAATTTGCTGTGAAATTGCAAATCATGTGAACATTTTTACACGAAGCTTGTAAAATCACCGTACTTTGTTCTTATTTTTACAACTAACGTGAAATCTTGCACTAATAGTCATTGGTTATTTGTGACCACTGATATTCTTTGTAATTTTACATTGTTCTTTTTTCAGTGGCATTTTAATTTTTTATAAAAATCCTAGTTTGGGAAAGTAAAGTACTCCTCTCGAGGCTCACTCCTCTCGAGTGTATGTCATTATTATTTAAGATCTCTTGATTACCATTTAGTTATTGTTTTCTCAATTTTGTAACTCTTTCTGAACAAAATTGCAATTAGTTAATCTTGGGCCAAACCCAAGGTCTACTGAAATTTTTAAATGCGAAACACGCGCACCTGTGAAATGCAAACCATAAATTATTTTAAAGGTTGTTGATCCGACAGCAAAGATTCAAAGACTGTTGCGTTTTGTTTTCTAAAATAATCCGTAGAACCATTGTTTGCATCATCTTTAGATGTTGACCCGATAAAAGCACGTATTTTCGGCTTTTACCTTTCGTCTTTTACCTCAAGCGTATTCAATTGAAATTAAATGGATATAAAGATAAATAAAGTAATTTGCCGTGACTTTTCATTGCACAAGCAGAAGAAAGTTAGAAAATATTACAACGTCAAACCCTGCGATTCAAGTAAAACCATTTTTATTTGCAAAATCAAATAAGTTTGTATCTGTTTTACAGCACCACAAAGATAAACGTCCCCTTTTTACGTTTAAGACACTAAAAGCGTCTTATTTCTGACGAATTAATATACTTTTGGTGTCTCGATTTCAAAAAATGTCCAAAAATGAGACATTCGCTATTTCAATGAAGCATTGTAAATTTGACGTTTTCACTTGTGAAATTCAAAATGGATCCTACAGGATGACTCATTCGGGTTTAACGGTCATAGTGAGTCATAGATGAAAATTGGTTCCACAGCGCTGCAATAATTTGCAACAAAAAAGATACGATAGTATTATGATCCATAAATTTTCTTTCGTGAATTTGTTCGTGCTATTACAGCAACACACGCAGATTAACAAATCGATTCGCAGACAACTGTTTTGTCAATATCAATCGAAATTTCGTTGTATTAACAAAATAATTTTGTTGGTATTAAAGAAACGAAAACGTTTCGTCAAATGAACAAAATATATTTACAATCTTACGTTTCATTAATAGTAAACTAATTTTTTGTCAACATAACAAAATAATTTCGTTGATTTGAAACCCAGAACAATTTGGTTTAATAAAAGCTGGTAACTAAAATAAAATGTTAGACACAATTTTTTTTTTATTTCTTTATAATAAGAAAATTATTAACATGTATATTTTTTTAAATTCATTATTATTTTTATAAATTTTTATACGTTATTATAATAAATCAAAATCAACATTCAATTTAGAGTTGTCTCAATTTTAAATCAATAATTTTTTAATGATGATTTCTTTTTCATTTATTATTTTTATTTATCATTCATGTGGTGGTGATCAAAATTGTACTTATTGTTTCGTGTTATCCAATTAATTTTATTTGTTGAACAAATCTGGAAACAGGTTTCATAAATTAATTTTAATCTTCTATGCCTTTTCATTGAATATAATGAAAAGAGTGTGCTGAATTCATAAAAATTAATTACATGTACTTTACAAAAAGTATTTGAAATTTCATGTAAATACTAGAATTTTCCTATTACGTTTCCGTTAGAATTCATTTGAAAAAATTTTTACAATGAAACGTTATTTTCGTTGGAGCAGAATTCAAGTTCACCTTTCAAAATAGCAAAAATTGTTTATTTTAAATAATTTTAAAATGTAATTTAGGAAAGAAATTGACAATTTTTTCCTATGACTCACACAGGCAGTCACATTGTTAACATGTGCTTTACTTTTCAAGGAGTGACAGATGTTTAATTTTATCTATTACATTTTATATTTTACTTTTGCTCATGGTTTGCTTTTATGAAAATTACTTACAAAATGTTGTTCTATAAGACAATACTAACGTATTTTTTTTGTTTTGTGATGAAAGTTCATTCTAGTTACTACGCGAACTTTCGAACCAGAAACTCCGGTTTTGGAAACAATTCTTTGGTTGCAGGTCTCCTTGAAAATTTTCCTGTTTTATGATAACTTCAACGAAAATACAAAGATGACAACGCTAGTATTAAGTATATCAATTAACAATTACATAACAATTATATAGTATTAAATATTGCAATAAGTGTTTTCAATAAAAATGTTTGCACATACATCTCTAAACGTAAGATGAAAAAAGAACAAATAATGAAAATCTTTTTTTTTTTTATTTGTAGTTGTATTAACTTATATATATTTCTTTTAATATTTATAATTGTAAAATTAAATTATAAAAAATTACAGGAAAAATAATAACTAAAGGATTTCATTAGGACACTAAAGAACACATGTCAATGTACAGTCTTAATTTTAGTTGAATTGTACACAATAAAAGACTTAACAATAACACATTCGTACAATCCTATTATCCTATTATTAAATTACAGATCAAAAATCAAAAGAATACCAGTGCTGAATGACTGATAGTCATATTTAATAAATAAGACAAAACACATCTTTGTATCGTCTCGTACAAACTTGGTTTCATTGCTATTTTAAAGTACGCTTTAGTAATAATATCTTTGATTATTCATTACTAAAGAAATATGTGTTCTAATTACCATCACAAGACAAAATTACTACGTTGGAAAGTTTTTCCATTAAAATTATTATCAACAAATAAATGATTATTTAATTCCAAAGACATAATAAATTTTACAAGTAATTGTTTTTATACTACTTATAACAACAAAGTCTTATAAACTTTTACATGCGGTTAAAATAATAGAGTTATAGAATTTAATCAAATACGACATCAGTCCAATAAAACACTGTACGCATAGAAATTTGAATGATATCGAAGCTGTTGTATTAAAGTATATTCAAAATATATACAAATCCATATGTAACTTAGAAAATATTATTTTCAGAGTAGTATTTGAATGAAACAGGAATTTTATTCCAATTTTATATCCAATAATGAATCGCAATAATAATGACTATGAATAATCAGATTTAGCATGAAAATGTTGATATAAAAAACCATGTTTATTTCGATTCTTGAAAAAATTAACAAATTTCAAATGTTGCTTTTCTCAGAGTGCACTATTTTTCATCAAACATTATAAAAAGACTAACATTATGAAATTATAAAAAGAAAATATCGAACATTATCAAGACTTAAATCATTTTTTCAAACGACAGACTCAATTTATTACGGTATTCAAGTTAACAGAACTTGCGCATTTTGATTTCGATCATTCGATTATAGATGATAGATTTGATCGATTGATTTTTCCTCTTCTATCTGACATTAATGATACATAATCGATGTCCCGTGATTTCGTGCGGGAATCGTACCAAAGATTGAAGAAAAGTTCTATGTAAAACAAAAGTCGGGGGTATGTTTGGCTTTTCGCGCTCGTAGATAACACTTAATGGTGATTTATCAGCAATACGCCATTCTCACGTGAGCAAAGTATCGTCCAGTTCTTCCACTTTGCCTTCTGGCTGTGAAATTACTTTACGCAACACTTTGCTTACAACGTCTGATAATGACTCCCTTGCACCAACGTCCAGTAATGCCATGTAACGCTAAAAAACAAAATCATTTTATTTATAATACAACCTAATATAATTTACCATTAGTAATTGTCTTTTCATTTCTTGCTGTAATATTTTATATTAAATAATCATTTTATAATTATTATGGTGTTTTTTCCTTATTTATTTCTTTATTTATTTATTTATTTATTTATGACACAGATAACTAAATTGATTCACACGTTAAAGTATAGTTTTTTAATCTAACTTAACAACGTTTTGCTTTTATCATTAACAGGGTTTTCTTACTTTCTTTTCTTTATCACTCGGTCATTATTCGTAGATAATACAATCTGACGAACCTCTTAAAACTTATACAGATTGTAAATCAAGTCTAAGAATATTGAAATTGAAATTAAAATTGAAAGAAATTTTTAAAATCTTAGATCAAAGAATTTTCACGTTGCTAGAATTTAGAAAGTATTTCAACTTAGATTTTATTTTAAATTTAACATCCTAATCGAATTGGGACATTCTTTGATTATTCTGGATTATCTGGATTAGAAGAAAAACAACTAATGCAACATTTTACCTGATGTTCTTCATCTCCTTGTCTAAGTTTCAGAACTGCAATTAAAGCTAACTCACTGTTTGCTTTAACGTAACCATTTTTCTCCTTCGTTCCATTCACTAACATTGGTAATAATGATTTTAACAGATCCGGTGACATTTTATCTGATGGAACATTTCGTGCTAAATGAATACAAACTCGGGCTAACAATTGTTTAACGTCGTTGCTATTGTTATTCATAGACTAAAACAATAATAAGTATTATTAATAGTTTAAAATATATATTAAGTCTAAAAATGAAGTGTGAGTTACAAATTTAAACATAAAAATATTTGGTTGTATAAAATGTATTAATTCAACATACCCGCACAAATGGTGTGAGAATTTGTTGTGGTATTGGTAACTCATTGTTCATAAGGTATTGGAACAAATACCCACAAGCTCGAACACCGTTCATAACGATTTGAGTTCGATCTGCTGCCAAATACATAAGGATCACTTTACAAACGCGATCCTGGTCTTTTGGAGTATAAACTGTAATGGGTGATTCTTTCAATACAACAAACAATGCCGCTGATCTTCCATGCTTAAGAGTCCAGTCAGCATTAGTATCAGTGCCTAAAAATAATTTTTATCATTGTAAATTTATGTATTATATTTGCAATGTTACATCGATAAATAATCGCAAAAACATATACGTGTTCTTAAGGTGTTCTTCTTTTAATATTCAACGTTTTATACTGAATCTCGATGGCTTTTTTTCTTCTTGTGTACATTGGTTCTTACATAAAGACTTTTTGGTTACTGTAAGATACTTACACAATAAATTGTCATTAAAAGCGTTATTTAATTGATCTGGCGAAAGCCACCGCATGAGAGCACCATAACACCCAGCAACAGCACTTCGGGTGACATCTTCTGGATGTCCAAGCATATTACTCAATGTCATAAACACTTGCTTCCTCATTGGTTCCGTCATCTTGTCTCCGGCAGGAGTTAATATTCCACGTAATGCTTGTAACATCGTTTCCCTGTATTTTACGTAAAGATCAAACTGTTGTGAATTTGTCCACGACGATCGCCATTTTTTCTGAGCTTATATTTTGTAGTATAAATACTCTTTTGTTATTTACATGTACGCACCTTATTGCTGGATCATCAGCCATTTTTATCCCCGTATGCAGTTCAGCGAACAAAGGATCCGCGCGAGTATGAATGATAATGAGATTGCTTAGCGCATAGGCAGCTTTTAATCTCACTTGTCGATTGCTGTCATTTAAAGCTTTCAAAAAAGTTGTTTGCAGTTGAGGTAGAAATTGTTTCAGCATTGTACCAACCTTAACAAATAATTTAAAAATTACTAAGTTGATTAAGTTTTACATTTTTTGATGATTTTTATTTTTTATTTTTAGGTGTTTAAGCTCACCTTTCCTAATAATATTGCTAACGTTTCGAGGACAGCTGCTTTAACATTCCAGTTGAATCGATCTCCGAGAATACGAATAAGCGGACCTGTGATGTGGACAACACTGGGCTGTAGAGCAGAGGCACTTGTAAGACGAATCACTTCGCCAAGACCTTGTGCCGCTTGTTCTTTTATTTCTGGCAGTCCGTTCAATATGGCTTCTCTAAAAATTGGCAGTATTGGTGTAATTCCTTTCGGCAAACAGAATCCAGCCAATAATTCTTGGCCCTTGAGATCAGACACAGCAAAACGTACGGCTTGACGAATGTCCGATACATGAGCAATTTGTTGAGCTGGTGCGAGCGTCTGTAATAAAATGTATTATATATTAACACATATCAATGATTTTGAAGACAAATTTTTTTACATCAAGAATTTATGCATATTACTTTTCCTTGGTACCATAGCAAGTAACGATTAAAAAAATAATAAATAAATCAAAAAGCATAAATTCAAATACAAGATACTTTATTTGAAGGACACTCACTTTTGTGACCGCAGATAAAGCTTCCCAGCTCATCTGTAAAACTTCTTTATCGTCATCAGTGAACAAACGAATAAGATTTCGTAGGAGTTGTGGCACATACTGTTTGTAATCAGCTTTGGTGTCGCGGCAGAAAGCACACAATAAAGTAGCAGCACTGCGACGTTGCGAAGGATCCTCAGATCGAGTTGCATGCATCAATTGATCCATCACAAGTCCAACACCATTTTCATCAGTTATTGACAATATCACTGCTTGACAGTACTCTAATTCTTGCATTTCATTCGGTGTACCCTGAGCACTTGAAAGTGCGGTCAACAATGAAGGTAAAATTTTGTTCAAGAATCGTGAGAGAGATTCGCCTGCCACACTTGCCAAAATAGACAAGGCCTTAGTATTCACCGGCGGACTGGTGAGTTGTGGAACCAAGTACGGCAGAACAACACGGGATTTAATTGCCATTACTTGACGGAGACCGTCAAGTGTGTTTTCAGACACCGCCGGATCTGGGGAATTAAGTTGCTGCAACATAGCTGGCAAAATGTCATCCAGAGCTCGGACACCTACTGTAGAG
>JABFOV010001791.1:0-23048 GCA_022817685.1 Aradophagus sp. ZL-2020 | reverse complement strand
CCCCCCCCCCCCCCCTTCCCCTCGCCCTCATACGTTTGCGTACCAATACAAACGACACGTATTTTGTTGGTTCAACAAATATGGTTTTGTAAATGGAGTAATTGCAATTATTGATGGACGTGGTTTTCGCAAAATTCAAAGTTTAGACAGCTGATCATATATTAATGATTATCGTACTACCAGAATCATTTATTCAATGTCAGATCGCTTTCTTGTTTCCATTTTTGTTTTATTATTTTGCATGATTTTTCGGGTTCTCGGTTTTCCACACAGCAGTCCTTTTTATGTATTTATTTCGAGCCGTTTACTTTGTCTTTAACATCGTCAATGTCACTTGTTCCCCCCTGTAAACCGATGGTTTTTAATATCGTATAAAGAATGGATGAAACAATACCGGCTGAATTTACGACGCTGTTTCGCGCACGACCTTTTTACGACGAGCAACTTTGGTCGAGGCGAGATGAGACGATAAATTCCTATAACTAAAATGGTTAACAAGTGAAAAATCATTGTCCACATAATAAGTCCAGTTGCAATCGGCAATCTGCGATTTTGTTCGCGAAACTTGTGGTATTAAAGTGGCAGTAATTACAAATTCTAATCGTGACTTTTGCAATGAGAGCATTTGTATCTTCGTGGAGCATGTTATGCATTTAAAACATGTAATTCTGAATTGCTCGATTCGTTATTTATCTATTTTTGTTCTCTATTTATTTTTATTAATAATTTTTTCCATTTTTTCCTCACGGGTCGCTCGCCGTTTTATTTCTTTCGAAGAAACGACGTTTTATCGCAAAACTTTGTCTCAACATTAACATAATTTCTTAGCGAAATTCTACACCGGCACATTCCTTACTTCTTTTACACCACGGGACTTTTTTACCCACTGACACTAATTTCCATGAACTATCGCCCGTAAGTAATTAATTTATATTTTTCTCGCGAGTCGGCTCGGAATTATAGACAGAGTTTGAGAAATAAAGCAATCCTCGTGAGAAAAAGAAACGATAAACCGTAAGTACAAAAGTAATGAATGGCGTAGTCATCTTGTATTCTATCCGTAGCTTAATTACCCAAGGATAAGCAGCGCAGGTAAGTTAGTCACGTCTCATATTCACGAGGGATGTCGGAGATAGTGGGAAAGCGATTTAGTGATTGTAATTAAAGATGGCCGACCACGTCAAAGACATTCTGCTCTTTGTAAATAACAATCGTAGAGATAAAACTACGTATGCGGTGTCCGCGGCTGAAATTTCATCAACGAACTCTACACGGTTGATCAATTTAATTCCGCGCGTTCGCCGGGCATAAAGCAAACGTACCTGGTTTTTCGATGACGCCGGGGCGGCTCCTCTGGCGGCTTCCAGCAACTGGGCCAAGAACGACGCCTGAAATGAAAAGAAGGGCATCGGTGAATGGCAGCTCTTCGGTCATTTTTCAGCGGTCGATTATGTTCGACGTGTCACTCTCGTCAACGTAATTTATAGCGCTTCCACAGGATTTTCGTTTCAATTCATTACTTTCCTTCTTCAAGATTAATTAATGATGGCAAGAAGGATTTACGTGTTGACGAGGTAACTATTTCGCAAGTTTTTTAGTCGAAAAGCTCGTATTTTAAGAAAATTGAGTTTGTATATTGTTAATACAAGTAGTTTGAAGACGTGAAATTTGTTAGAAAAAAAAGTTATCCGCAACTTGGTACAACCGACTACTCGATCTGTTATAAAACCGTCAACTTGTCGCTCTTTTTGCGTGAAATGTTACGAAAAAAAAGTTTAGCGATAAGTGACATCATAATGAGCTGTAATGAGTTATTAATTATAGTCATTCTTCTATTGTAACATCGAAGAATTTTCATCTCCTTTCAGTGATTTATTATGAAGAGTCAAGAAAAGTCATTGTATTAAAATAAAGGTATGAAAAAGTAGATGAGGAGGATCGCCGTTTCAAATTGTTATTACAAATTAAGTTCGCCGTATCGGGCCGGTCGTAAAGCACGGCCAATAAAAACTTATAATTCCAAGGGAAACGGTGCCGATAACTCTTAATGTCTTAATAATTATCGGACGAAGATCGTAACCGGTTCTACTTTTACGGCCGTGATCCTTACGATTGTTTTGGTCGAGTTTGGCTTGATCGAATCATTTTTGTTCTACAAAATAGCTCTAATTAAGGTACAAAGAGAAATATAACAATCGCAGATATTTTCAACATTAATGTATCTGAATATAAATGAAATTCGTAACATTTTTGTACCGATGAATTCGAACTTGAAGAAAATGACGGAAGTAAAATGCATAGTTTACTGTTTAACAAAATTTTTGCGCCAAAAAAAACGAGGATGAAACACGTGTTAAATTGTGCACGTTTTCGTGAACAGGAAACTAAGTAACAAAAAATTTTATTCAAAATTTTGCAAGACCCGAATTCGTTGATAAAAATTATTGGAAACTTCGTGTATATTATATTAAAATACTTTTCGACATTTTTTCTATTTTTCTTTTCTTTAATTTTTTAATTAATCCAATGCAGCATTGATTGACTCACTAAGTGTTTGCCATTTATATAAACACTATTAAAAGGCCTGATTTGTGTGTGTTGCGGTTCTTTGTGTAATAAAAGATCCTCTTCCTACTTCTTCGTGCGAGTTTACGACCGTTCAAGCAGCCGTTGTCGTTATTGACAGCATTATGCTCAACGAAAAGTGACCCCGGAATGAATTGAAATTTGCCGCTGACGGATATTTTTCGACGGAAGCTTTTCGATTAAGGCCCGTGCTTGCGCACAAAGCAGTGGCCGTGGTGAGTCGATTTCGACACGCGTTGAGAAATATTTACATTGATTTTGGATCTATATAGGTGTTATATAAACAGTCGTGGTCAATGACTAAATGTATCAATCAGCGTCTATGTTTGCAGGGTCGGTTCGCAAAGTCGTCAGAGAATCATAATATGAATAAGTATTGGTATATACTTAGTGTATTATTAGTAAAATATTATTAGCTGAAAAAATTGCACGAAATTGCGAGGCCCTACTCAAGCGGTGTCTAATATTAAGACACTTGCCTGTTAATTTAAAACAAGACAAAACAGGGATGTGTAAATTTAAAATCTAATTAATTTATATATAAAACGTCGGTGTCTTATACTAAAACACTTCTGTTTGAGTAATTTTTGCCTAGTATTAATTGCCTGATGAAATGTAGTTCGTGCAGGAATGGATTTCAAACATAAAACGAAAATGTGTTTGAATATTACTTTTTTATTAATAAATAATCACGTAATTCGTCATTTATAAGTGGTGTCAAAATGACTAATGCTTGCTATAAGCTTTGTCAAAAGCTGGTTCGCCGAGTCGAACGTGAGCTACGGAATAATATTGTTTCAGCGTCGGCGAATGATTATTTTCTTCGACAGCTTCTTTGATTTAAAAGGCAGTTTCAGTGGGAAAACATGAAGGGCAGAATATTAAAGGTGGAGGGAAGATGTGAACGGTGTTATTTTAGAGAGGTCGAGAGCTCATGCGCCTGGATGAAGCGAAAGTACAAAAATTGTAGGTGAATGATGTATGCTGGTTCGAAGTTCTGCAAAAGAAGACAAAGAGCTGCAAATATACACGTATACGTTTATATAAGTATAGACCGATGTATAGCGTCGAGCCCAACAAAGCAGAGCTTGAGACAAGCTACAAATTTGTCGTTTCCGAATCTTTTCATTAAACTATCCTTTGTTTGCTATATTCGCTTGTTTTTCATATTATCAATCAATGTTGTTTCAAGCTCGACGGGAATCCAATACAGTATATTAACAGCCTTTGCCATCTTTCGCGGAAAAAGTAAACAAATTTTAACTTCGTCCCGTCCGATCTTGGGTATCTGCGCATTGTATCCAAGTCAGTCGATCGCGACATTATATTTGGCACGATGAGTTGTGAGACATGCAAAATTATATACGCACATCACAGGACTAATTGGAAAATGTTCTTTTGAAATTCAATTAAATAAACAAGTTTGGAGAACCGACTTCGAATTTGTCGATTAGCTACATGTAAAACTTCATTTGCATGTCAAAATGCATTGAGAAGCAAGATGTACATTTTTATAATTAAAAGATGTAATTTGAATAATGATATTTCATTATAATTTCTGAAAAAAATACAACAAAGTAAATTTACGATAGTAATATTTGGGACGATCGTTTGCAATTCTTACAGACCATCTCATTAAAGTAACAAAATGATTCGCAAGTCCAATTGCGAGCTCGCCTTGCGGCAAAAAGTTTTTAATTTCGCCGATGCGTAAACACGCGTCATTATCTCCGGCGCAAATTGCTTACCCCCGCGCACTATCACTTTTTCTCCGTCTTGCCGTCGGCTTTTTCGTCGCGATCTCGTTCGACTGGTGCGCCATGAAAGCAATTACATCGACCTCGCTATGAAAGTGCCATCAAACGAAACGTCGGATGAAAAAGTAATTAGGGCAGTTACAGCGCGCACACATGACGCCGATAAGAATATAATAATGACAAAGTGGGGCCGGCGCCATTTTTCCGTCCCTGTTTCGCGCGCGAGATCCGCGAAATCATCGCCCGTCTTGTAATTTATTCGTACACTAATGACACACTTTGCCGCGGCGCACTTTTAATGGCGCGTTAACGCGCGAGCTGCGAAACGACTCGCGTGATTCATGGCCGCCGGCGCGAAAATCGCACTTTTATACATCGCCTAAACGTCGCGGCTCATTTCACGGCTATCTTGTCATCCGGCGTTTCATTAGCATTCATGAACCACCATAATTAGTCGCCGCGAGATCAGCGCCTGTTTCAACAGGTAGCTCTCTCGACGCATGTCACGCCACGATGACGAGATTTCCTTTATACCGCTTCGCCACTTTCGTGGCTAGGTGGCGCGCGGGAGGGGGCGCTGCGATGCTTTTTTGAGGCTGCCGAGTTGAAATCGTCAAGTGGGAAAGGTTGCTTTCATCGTCACTTTTTCGACCGCCATTTTTTCGACGACGCGCTGCGTATGAGATCTGAATGTTAATGGCAAGTTAATGAGGAAGGTCGAATGTGGGATTGTTGATGAAGTTTTGAGGTGTGCAAATAAAAATGGATATAATTAATTAAGGCACCGTGAATGGAGAGAAATCAGTGAATGAGGTTCGTTTAAAAATATTGATACGACTTTGCGGAAGTGACCCAAGAAAAGGAAGTTATTTTTCTGTTATTTAAAATATGTTCTTAAAGTATAAAAAGTTCTTTTTTTAGATAAAGTAAAAAGTTGGATTTCATTTTTCGTTTCAGTCACCGCAAACTTTTTGTAAGTGTTTAATGACATGCTCTGGAACTATTGATGAATAAAAACAGTTTATTATTTCATGCTGATTTAGGAAATTTATTAAAAGTGCAATAACACATTTTGTTCGTTTGCCGCTTAAATATTTGCTCTTCTGTGAAACGAAATTTATGTCTTATCTACCAACAGACTCTCTCTACTGTACTCTCTTCCAATCACCTAGTCACCAAAAATAACAACCTTCGAAATCTGATGGTAAGATTTCGTATCTCTGTTGAAAAAGAGTGTTTTAAGAATATAGCACATTAAAACGAATAGCGACAATTGCATAGTGCATCATGCAATATAAATCTAACAACAACACCAATCTTTTCTCTAAATCAATTTATCATTTCCCTAAATGAAAGCATCCTTTTCCTTTTGCCACTTGCCTCAAAATAATTTTTCATCCGACCTTACGAATCCGAAATATTTGTCACCCCGAAATCGCGATATCCTCAAACTCTATTTCTCAATCAATCCACCGGAACCCGAAACACCGCGACGAAGAAACGTCCGTGACATTCCAAAAACCGAATTACGCGGTGATCGCAGCGGCGCAAAAGCGAGGCAATAAATCGTGCGCCGGCCTTGCTTTCGGACACCTGTGCGACACGTTTAGCCTGTGATGAGATCGCGCGTAATTTGTCTCCGCGGCAACTTGGCCCCTCATCCGAGCGTTCCTCGTCCACTCTTGCTCTTTCGAGTTTTGCGAAGGGTCGTTTATCGATCCGCGAAGCGACCGAGGGTGTGGTGTGCTGCGTCGCGACGCCGATCCTTTCTTCTTTCTCTCGAGGCGAACCCGCCCCCTGCCCGTTCTCGTTTCCTCCGCCGCGACTCACTTTTTATTCTGCCGAGCACGTGGCTCGCGCCAACAGCTAACAAAGTTAGCGCGCTAAGTGGGCCACTCGGCGCGATTTGTTTAGCCGGGCGTTTTCATAAAGAAGCCCGAGGCGGGGCACGTGACACCTGGCGCTTTGATCGCGGCGCGTTAATTCCCGGCGCCGGGGACAGGGTTTTAATGTTAATTGCGTTTGTTATTAAGGGATTACGGCGGGCCGAGGGAAAAACGGCCGCCCGACGACAATGGCCCCCGCTGGCTCGCGTACGCGTTGCGCCGGGCATTTTTGCTATTTAGGGAAGATGATGTTTTAACGAAAAGCGCGCCGGCGAAATTGCGGACGAGGGAAATTGAAGAGGACGGAAGTGCTTTGGAATTGCAAGTGCGTGGCTGCCGTCGGGAAAATTCGGCCTCGAAATTTCGTCCCGCTTTGACGTCGGATTCGCTAATGTGGTAAACTTTTTTCCCCGGCTTTAGTAATATCTTTGTCGACGACTTTTGAATTCGCAACGTTAAAATGAACTCGATATATGTCTCTTTGTAGAACTGAAGATATTTAAGGAAATAGTTGTCAATGTTGCAATATAAAATGGATCTAAAGTAAATGTATCATTGAAAAATTGAATTTTTACTTTTTTATATTTGTTTGACTTTGAATTGTGAATCGTATTAGCTACACAGAAACGATCGAAATGAAAATTGTAGGTGAGTCTTTGCGTCGACCGGTGGCGGTTTAATAAAATCGCTCGAGCGTTCCTTTCATCTACGAACCGATGCGCCAAGTTTCTGTATCCGTAATTAATGAATGGTCATCTCGAGACGGAACTTCGTTACGTGCGATGGCGTGCGTAATTCACGTGGCTGCATATTCGACGTATGTTTTGAAATCGCTTCGAATTAGATTAGTTTATGTCGCGGAATTGCCGAAAATTGAATTTGTACGTCTCGGTTGAGCGCACCAAGTGCTTTGCGGTCGTTAACTCAATGATTCAGATTGCTTGTCGTTTCGCTCATTATGGCACGTTAGTTTTCCAAATCTTATCAGCCAAGCACTGCGAATCTCCAAGTCGGTTCAATGAGATCAAAGGACCATAAGAATAACGGTTTTGCCAATAATCAATCAGCGTTTGTGATAATTACAATCTGAATCGATTGAAAAACAACACGCATAGTATATTATCGAGAGCTTTGCAGTAATTTGTTTAAACTGTGTAGTATCGAAATTCTGAACTTTGACATATTGTTTGCATTTTTTTCTTTCGCATAAACCAAAATGTTACATTATACTAACTACAACATCGCTTTAAATTTCTTATGATATCAATCATCGGTCTACGATTTCGCTTGGATCCATCATTCCCCATCTCCAACGATTATCATCGATCAATCCTACAAAGTGATACACAATTTATTTACATCAAATCGAGCAAATAAAAGCGCGTTCTGCCTCGATCGTGTCTGTCAATTAAAAGTAAACGGATGGCAGAAAGAAGAATTTCGACCGGGTCGAAAAATGAAATTAAATAAATGTAAACGAATCGTAAATGTTGAAATTACACTCTGTCAAATAATATACTTCGTCAATATCAAATATTTAATATTTTGACAAACATGAAATCCTTTTTTTGAACTTCAATGGGCCAACTCAATCATTCGGATTCCCGACGCGAAACCCTTTCTTCAAAAACTCTAATTCTTGCCTCGGGATGTTGTAATCTTGACGAAATGACCCTCTTAACTTAAGAATTTACTCCTTTATTCAATACCAGCCTTTCAAGATTATAGCCGCGTAAATTGGCTTAAGGGATTTTTCCGCAGGACTGAACTCGATCGCACGGTCGGTGGCGCCCTCTTCCGCGAAACGAGGTGGGGTAGCGGGACAGGGGGGAGGGGAGGGGGCTGCAAATTGTCACGTACGGGAGAATGCAGCTGCGACGACAAAGCCACTTCGTTAACGAAAACCAACGGGCCGGCAGCCTTCCGCAAAATAATTGCTCGCGCCGCCAAGTTTGACGATGCCGGGATTCGCGATGGATTTCCCTCGGAAGCTTTTACGCGCGCCTCGAAATCAACGATAATGGCGCAACGGCGGCGGAGAAAAAGCTACCGAGGCTCGCCGAAAACCAGCGGATTGGTCGCCGCTCTTTGCCGCAGTTGATGAGCGGCATAAATAATATGTATCTGAGAAGAATCTCCTTTTTTCTTCGCTTCGTGCCATCATTTTTTGCTTTATCCTCAATTATCGTCGAGAATCCGGATCTTGCGGTGATTGAGAATTACGTCGCTCAAAGAAGTTTTCTTCTATTCTGTTTATCAACGATTCTTTTTTCTATTTTCTTTTTTTTTTTTTTAATTTTTTTGTTAGTTGCTGTAAGAGATTGTCAAATAAGTGAAGACTAACTTTTCGTATGAATGTGAAGTTTTCCACGTGGAAATATCCACATGATTCGAACTTGCGAAATATTTGAACAAATTTGATGTATACTTTAACAATAAATTCAAAGTATATACATATATTTCAAGTAGATTTTAAATACATACTTGTACTTTACATATTTTATTTAATTTTTTCCAAATTTTATATCGTGTGGACATTTCCACGTGGAAAACTTCACATTCATCCTTTCGTGCGTTTTTTTTTTAACGTCCTTCCTCACTTTTCTTTTCACACTGTATTAAGCCATCAGCGTATCCGATTTATAACCCCGAAAAGTCGATCTCATTAAAATTCTTAATCACTCTCGAATCAAAGGAAGGAAGAATCAGAGTCAATGAACCACGCGGCGGTTCGTCGACTCGGCGTGTCTCGAGGAAGCCGAGACGACGTCGGGACAAAAAGTTGACGCGGCAATGATTGGGACGAAACAAAGTTGGCCCGTGACAGATTACTTAGGAAACTCGTTGGGGGAGCGTGTCGCGGGGGGGATTTGCGTGTGCAAGTTCACTCGGCAATTGTTGGGGGACGGAGCGGCTGCGGGGGTGGAAACCGCAGTGACCCAATTGAAGCACGACCGGATTGATAGTCGCGCGAGAACAAACGGGAGACTTTCATTAGCGCGGCGAAGACGCAACACCGAACGAGCGGCAATCAGATTTCGACGCGCGAGTTCCGTAGGAAGAATATTAAGCAAATCGCTGATGCTTTACTGCGCAGCCAGTAGTTTTGAATATTTTTATAACAACATTAACTCTTCAAAACTCAAAAAATTAACAAAATTAGTTTAAAATTGCCGGATTACGTTTTTTGAAAAATGATTAATCTTACAAGCTCATTTTCTTAGACTTTTAAGAATTTTTTAAAGTAGTGAACAAAGTGATTCTATTTTGATAATCTTGATATTTTTATAAGCTCGCTTTAAGAGCGAGACAGATTGAGTAACCATTGCAGGAGTCGCAGTGTACCAAATATTTGTCCAAGCGGGACCAGAAGATGAAAAAAGACAAATACCCAAGAGATGTTGTTAGAATATTTGTTGCTTGGAAGATCGTGTTCGGTCGCAAGCCGCGCGCCAACGAAATTTCGGCGTCGTTGCGCATCACTCCTGAGAATTCGCGGTGACGCGAGACTCGCTTTCATCAGCAAAGTCCCCCCCGGGGCGGCGAATTACTACCGATCCTAATAAGGGCGTCCATATTGGCATCCCGTAAGGTAAAACTTTCTCGGGCTCGACTGATATACGTTCCCCGCGACAAAGGCCGCTTTGTGACACTCGATAATGTCGTACTTGTCCGCTTTGTCAGGGCCAACGATTATTTATAGTTCCACTTCCATAAATTTGACGGAACCGTATCGTTTGAGATAAGCTTCGTTAGCGAGGAACGTGAAATTGAAAATCGATTTCGATTGATCTGATTGTTTTCAAGCAAACAGTCAAGTAGATTCGGAATGCTTGTTGCATACGCTTATGTTGACATTTAAATTCTTGGTTAGTATTGTACGAATTCATAAATATTATAGATGATGTGTAGAATATTTAGATCTATTATGTTCAATAAAGCACAGTTAATATCTTTCAATCAAAACGAGTAAAAACATTGACTGAATATATTGTACATTATGTAGAATATATTTAAACAGACAATCTATTTCAATGTACAATTATTAAACAAGATTACGTTTCGACTTTAAATTAAATTCCTTCGTATGTTTTAATTTGACAGATTTTCATTGTGTTTTGAACAGCAGAGTGTTACCTTTAAATCAGATATTTGAAAAAAAGTGCAATGTAAGGTACTTATTCGCCTTTATTTCGAACAAATCGATATTTATAAGTCAGTTACTTTTCCAAGTGGAGTAAGTCAATATTACGTCAGCCGTGGCGACGACCTTTTCCTCTGTTGCAAAAACGGTGTTGTATCTTATACAAACGGATAAAGGGGACGAAAATTGTCAAGTCGGAGAGCCAACTGACATAACTAATTATTTATTCAGTCCGAGTCTAAACAGTTGTACGTCACTTGGTGTGTTTATAATTCAGAGATAATTTCGCAGCTTCTCGCGCGCCGCAATATTTTATTTTATACTTCGTATGATTTCGGGAAACTTTGAACTGCAAAGCGGAATTGGTATTATGTAAACGATTATGTTGTAGAACTTTACGTCACACAATATAACTTCAGCTTATACTGACAATTAGAACGTGTAGTTTAAGTTACCCGGACAAATGTTATTTTGAACTTAAATGTCAAACACGCTTTTTTGCGGATGACCCAGCTGAACTCAAATTCCGGATCACGGTATTCCACTTCTACCAAACTTCAAACAATATTTACTTTCCTAATTTGCTCTTGAAATTAGAAAATTTAATTATTTATTAATTTCAATAGCTGCTTCAATGTTATTTCTAGTGGAAATCAAGAGTAAAACAATGGATATTGAAAGGATTAAAACTTTGAAATAATAAATATAGTAAATTCATACTCTGACTTATGTAGATGAAATATTTTTTGTTTTCAATAGGGTATATTTTTAACGAAATATATTTTAAGAAAAATGAATTTTCTTTTTTGAGCATTAATTTTTCAAGTAATTTTTGAATAAAATACATTTTACGTGTTCCATAATCTCGAAGTCAAATATATTACATTAATCGGAACAAAACTGCAGAAGGTACAAGCATGTGATAGCGGTTTTATTTTTTACCATTTCCTCTCAATGATGTTTAGCAGACAAAATAATAAATGTATAAAACGATAGGTATAACAGTAACAGTAACATTCAACCGTCCTAAGATATGCTTTTCCTCTCTTCCTCGATAACGTTCAAAACGTTTTATTCTCCATTTTCTTACATACTTTAAACAAATATTGCAACAATCCTCCATTTTTTACTGTTTTTTCTTGCAACTGTTCAATGTAAAATAAAATATCCCAAATAAATTATACAACTAATCCAATTTGCACAAAAGAACCTAATTACTTAGCCATAAATTTCTTCAATGTTCGGGTTTGCGATTTCTTACAAATTTGCTGCGTTCAATCGAAAATAAACTTAAAGTGACGAAATTGAAACGTAACACAACAAAATGAAACGACCGGTTCAGGAACGAAGATTAAGCGAAACGCGCAATAAAATAAACATTCCTCATTACACCGTGCACATCAAAATTCCATTACTTTCCACACTCGACATTTCCCACTTTACCCCTCTCGACAACTCAAACCGGCTTTCGCATTATGAACAATCGTTGCCGCGAACCCACTTGCATTTTCGCATTCAAACACCCCCTCCCCTCCCGTACCATCGTTCGTTTTATTTTTGCCCGCGCGCACGCAGCTATTACGGTAAACCGTAGAGAAGTCGAGTCAATCGGCCAGTGGATATTTATTCGGCGCATTCCGCCGAATGGCCGCATAGGTTTTCACAGGCAAAATATTGTTTGCAATCCGCGCGGCAAAGTTACGGTACTGCGCGCGTATTATTATCCGACCCCTCTTAGCAATCTCAAAAAGTGACGCGATAAAATCAGCGAGTACATAAACGACACGAATTGTTCTTCAAGATTAATCTGCGAGCGATAAATTGCAAAAAATTGTCCACTGAACATTTGCCCTTTTTTTTCATTTCACTTTTTATACTTCACTTAATATTTATGGCTTCGTTTGAAACCGTGCGCCTTCTTTATCTCCGTTATTAATGTTGTACCATAAATTTTACATTTGTTTTACATCTTCTATTCGCGGACTTTATTAGTTATAAACATCAAAATTGCTCTTAACGACTTTTCACTTTTTAACGTTATTAAATATTTGGTTACGGTGATTATGTTTAACAATTCAACATTATCATCAGTCATCCGAAAATCTGGAACAAAGACCTTGTTTGCAAAGTCGATTATTTAGTTCAATGTAATTCGAGTGGCAATTTTCATTTAATTGCAACAACTTTTCCAGGGGCTCCAACTTCCTCCTTCCCGTCTGATGAAAATACAAATATTCTACTCGGATTAACAACTGCCGCGGCGCATTCAGTGACCGTTAATCAATCATAGTTGATTAACAAATTTTTAACGATCGCAACGGGGAGACGGAAAAACGCGTTGCACGATGTTTAATTAAAATCCGGCGGAGTTGCAGTTATTAAAATAGTTGCTCGCGTTGGGTCGAATTAGGGAAAAAAGCAAGTTTCGAGGAGCAATTACAGTTGGCAATTGCGGCGGCGAAGTTACGACAATACAAAGTACACATAATTAGCCGGCGTCAACCGCGCCGACGTCATAAATTACCGCTTCGATGGCCATTCATTAAAGATCGGCGAACGATCGGCCGGCCGCGGCCGGCCCCTCTTCTTTTGAGTCCACTGTTCGCGTGAAGCGGCGCGTTAAACCGCCGGCCATTTTTGGTCCGACCTCTAATCGCCGGCCCGGTAATTAGCCGACTTGCGTCGCAATTACGGCGCGCCGATGTCTCTGATTTGGCCGTCGCTTTGATCACGAGCTATAGGCTTGTCGCAGGCCGCTCGAACGCGAAGAACGCCAAGCTAAGAACGCTGATGATAATTTTATACCACGCGAAAAAAATAATATCAACTTTGGAAGCAAATGCTCCACTATTATAAGTATCATTTTCGCCCGAAATTTCATTGTCATTGAAAAGAATTTTTGTTTTAACATTATGATATATAATGATAACTATTCATTAGTGACATTTTATAATAACATCAACGAAGAATCTTGTTTATGTTTATGTTAATTTTGAGTCAACTTCTAATCCGTTTTTGTTATTCCGCTACAAGTAGTTAATTTTGTATGTAGATTTGTTCAGTCTTGCACGTTATAGATCTTGATTCCAAGTGAATTAAATTTTGTTCGAACAAGACTTACATTTTGGTAGCAAAATGTAATTTCTATGTGTTTAGTTGAGAACAATAGTTAATAACAAATTGATAAAGCATTAATTCAAATTCAATAACGTTTTCATTTGTTTTACGAGAGGATTTACTTTTGACAATGCTCCACTGTTGGAAATGTATCATAACATTAATAGGTAGTAATTACACTTGTTATTCTTTTCGTTTTGGTGTAGTCGTTTCATTGCGGTATACAATTGATATCGGAAGCGTATCCCAGCCCTTTTCCCGTCACTGCGCGTATATCCTTCTCTGTTTCCGCGGTATTAATTACGCCCGAAATGGCCCTTAAGATCAACACCGGAAGATAAGGAGGAACGCTATTGGGGCGTTATCGAATTTCCTCCTTTGGTGTTGGTCTTGACGGGAATTTTTCTCTGATGAGAGGTCGTTGAAGATAACGTACGATTTAGCGTGAACATTCAAAGACGGAGAATCATTGCAAGTGTCAACAAAATTATATATCAAACTTTCGAAATTAAAGAAATTAATTTAACAAATTGATTTACGATTCATGATTTGCTTGAAATTGAAAATGAAAAATGGAATTGTATTTCAATTTTGAATACTTGAAAGACGCTTCAAATAAGTCTCGACAAATACACGCAGGAAAGAATTACTTGACTGTAATTTATGGAATGAAGGTTTAATGTACATCATTTGACACAGCTACAGCATAAATTGTATCGCAGCTGGATACAATTGTTTACCTTGTAACGCACGTCGCAAAAAAGCGATAATTTTCGTCGCGTAATTTTGTTCAGTCCGATTACACGCTTCGTTAGCCGTAATACGTACAATTGCCGTAACTTGTTTGCAATTTAATAACCATAGCATTGTTAGGTCATCGAGGTATCGTCGACTCGGAGGCAGGTTTTGTATTAAAAATGAATTATTCATACGATATCCCCGTAATATTATAGTGAAATCTAAGGCTGATTGAGTGGCAAATCGACAAAATAATTTTGCATTTATATGCATCTCTCGGCACACGCGGCAACTCGGCGACCAAACAAAGTTATCGCGCATTATCAAATTTCCAATCATCCCATTGTCGATGCCACAACGAGTCTACTAATGAAAGCGTTAACATTTTTATCGGCAAATAACGAACGTCTGAGCCGGCCCCTTATTGCGCAATTATTCGCAGTTATATCCGATGCAACGTCTCGACTTCGCAATCCCGACCGCCGAAACATTAAGACCGAGGCGAAACGGATAAACCCGGAACCGCAACGTCTTAGATCCAAAGTTATAACGGCCGCGCTCGTAAAATAACGCGGCGATGAAAATTTGCCATAGAATTTGGCAACCGCAAAAAATCCCCGACCCGCGGCTCGCCGCGCATCCCGATATTGTCTTCTTGGTCCTTGGCAATTTTGCAACTTTTTCTGTTAATATTTTGCGAGCAAGTTGGGAGTTGAAGTTTCGGGACATTGAATTCTCATGAATTTAAATGAACGCTTAATTACGTTAAGTAATTGTATTGTTAAGAGTATACCGCTGCAAAGTAGCTATCTTTGTTTTCGATGTATAAAATAAACGTGTACTGAAAGAACAAAATAGTGCGTTGAATGATGGTATTATGGAATAGATATGTGCAGGAAGTTTGCAACGTTTATTTGCAATGACTTTTTAATAAAATATCATTTCGTCCATCGACAACCAAAATCAGAGCTTGAATTTATAGCAATTTTTGTCATAAAATGAAATAATTAATTTTATCGTTTACTTTCTTCGTTAAAAGTATACCTTTTTCGATTGAAAATTTATGGAATTTGGAATTCGTTGCAAATAAACGTTGTAAACTTCCTATCTATTCCATAATGCCGTAATTCGTTGTCAACAAAATTCACATTTTAATCATTATATACGATAGAACTTAAAAGAAGACACAGACAGATGGAGATTCTTTAAAGATTCTGCTGTATACAATTTACAATGATTATTATAAATGAAATATAAATATATAAAACATTATAAAGTTTTTTGTTCCATAGTTATTGTACTTCTTAAAGCTAAAGGTTGAAGACTTAAGAGTCGGCGCGACTCACGCAATCTCGGCGCAATTTATTGCGCCGATTGCGAAAACCAAGGAAAGATGGCCAGTGGTCGAAGGTACGAAGTTCAATTATTTGGCCGAGCTCTGAAAGGCGTTATTGGCCGGCCGAAATCTGTTGCGCCGCGAGTTGTCACGCAATAATCCCGGGGAAACAAATGGCGCCACGCGAACACAGTTAAAACCTGTAACTGGGAAATACGCGCCAACGGAAAAGTCTGTAACACGCTCGTAAACGGGTTATTGGGTATCGGAAGGCCAAAGCTCCGAGTACCCTTGTCGGAGAGTTTTCTATCGTCCCTCGTGCCTCGTTATAACGTTTCTGAAACTTTAATTTCGAGGCAATAATAAAGAAAAAAACTTTAAATCGCAAAATGGGATAATTATCAATAAAAGCTATGCATTTCGATCAAGTATTTACAATATATTTATAACTACTTGTATAAAAGTCTTATTTTTTATCTAAAACGAAAATTATCGAAAAACTTTTATTCGGCAAAAGAAGAACGTTATCCGTGTTGATTTCGTTCAAAATGCAGGTACGGTGACTTGATTCTATTTATTTTCAGTTATGATAACTATTCATTAGTGACATTTTTATATTTATTAAAGATGAATAATAATTATTTAATTAATTAATTCGACTGCAATTCATGACGCTTGTCGATGAATTTCATACTACCGTTAATTAATCATCCGTCTCTCGCGATCGATCACCACTCGTCGATGGCTGCTCGTTACCGATAATTTTTCGATCGCTTTCCCGCCAGCGAAACCTCACACAAATCAAGTTCTACGCTCGTGAATTTACACGAAATTGCACAGACGTTCGAACGAGATAGCGCAACGTTTAACCCTCATTCGTCTTGATTTGTATACCTAAGACTAACAGCGTGACCTAACGTTGATTACTCCAGACTGCAAACTTACGGCGCAGGATCGAAAGGAGCCGCCGAAGTCAATTCATTGATATTAATTAGAACGGTCAATGCCCCGATGGCCCAGACTTTTGAACTGGACGCAACTATTACGATGCTTCTGCCTGACTAAGTATCCATTAATTTTAACGCGCAAACGGTTCGTCGTCTCACGAAAAGTTGAATCAAAATTTGCGAGACAAAATGAAGAATGAGAATCACAAGATTAGTGAATCGAAAGGCAAAGTAAAGTTCAATTAATTTAACTAAACTTTGCTTTGTAATTATTATGATCCAGTATAGATATATGAATAAAAAAATGTAGTTGTAGGTACAACTACGTCATTACTTGATTTAACCCGTTTTTTAGTTGATTTTACCTCATATTGAAACAGTTGACAAGGACGATGTATTTAGAAATGGTAAATTTTCATCTAAATGTTTTTTTTTTTAATTTGTAGATAGTACGATGTATTAATAATCCAATTAATTATTAATACCGACAGTAATACCCTATTTTAAAATAATCTCTAATTTCACTAGACAGCGTGTAAAGTATTTCTAAACACACGCCACCGTTATAAAACTGACATCGACATCACACATTTATTCTACGTCTTTCAAGAAAATTACGCGTATCAATTACGATTTTATTTATATAAAAAAAAAACCTTCTCCCCTAGTCAGTCTTATTTCTATATCATATTTCCCGCTGCTTTAAGAAAATATCCAATTTCTCATCGCAAACGAACCGTCAGGACGCCGATAAACGAGTTGCCCCCCCCCCCCTTCTTTCGCATCATCCTACCTCATCGACCGGTTCACTCAACGTTAGAACGACGGCGCTCCGAAATTCCGATTGTCATTTATCAAGCCTCTAATGCGGAAAAAAAGAAAGTACGTTTATTCGTCGCGGGCCCCTCGACCCGGTAACATATTCATAAGAAACATTAGTCACAGTGGAAAAAATCTGCGTTGCGTCAGCCGCGCTTTCTTCTCAAGGTAGCGTGCCGCGAAATTCGCCGGCGTTGCCGAGCGATCGACTTTTTGACTTGCGCGCCATCCCGCAGCGTCAATTATTTTCGGCCGGAAGTGAAATGGCCCGGCTGCGATTGTGCCGATGTAATCGGCGGGAAACGGAGGGTGGCGTCGGGATGACTCTATTGATCCCGAAGACGCCAGACGATGCGAACATCCGCATCGGCTTCCGCCGACCGCGCCGTCCGATTCGTTGACTGATAATCGCGCAATTATTGCGGACTCGTCAAAAATCGCGACCATTCAGTCCCTTTTAGCCGCGTTAACGTTGTGACGATTGCGGTATATTTTTCGGATTATTATACGAGATAAAAAATAAACGTTGATTCATTTTTGGCGAAGGATGAAGGACATTTTAGTAATTGTAAATTATTATTAATAAAGTATTGTTGATAATACTTTATTCAAGAATTCATAATTAATTATATTACTTTTAAAATGTTTTACAAGAACACACATTTTAATGCAACAAATTTAATCAGAATCCTTTTGGTTTCTTGTGTGTTTTATAGCAAGGAAAGTTGCCAAGTTTGCATTATAACTGACAGTTATTTTTCTTTTCAATTTGAATCGTATAATTTAAATTAAACCAAACGTTTATAAATGTTACGAGTCCATTTTTTTTGCATTACAACTTGAATAACATATAAATTGGTATACAACTTTTCGTTCAAGTTAATCTAATAGAAAAAGTTAATTTGATAGCAAAATGATCTTAAAAATTCTACTTTGTCAATATGCAATTCTTATATAAGTAATGTATTTTTGTGAAACTTCGTCGAACAAAATCCTCAAGTTTTGTAATCTTGATTTGAACAAAACTTTTCCACTTTGTAAATTATTATCTCGAGAATATGTATTTCGTTTTAATAATAAAATTATCTCCTCGACACATTATACGAACAACCTTAAAAAAGATTTGTTACGAATCAAAAGTGATGTAAATAAAAGCGAATATCTACAATATAAAAATTAAAAAAAAAAAAAAATTCTTATATGTTTTCAAGAATTACTTCTTATATTTATCAAATGCAAATCTGGCAATTTTTATATGACTTCCGTTTGTAAATAAATAATTTCTTGTTTGTTCATAAATTTAACTGTGTCTGTCAAAAAATGTTTTAAAATTGAAATTAATCAAAAGATAAAAGAAAAAAACTATTTATAACGTCACATACAATATAACTTTTTTTATTTTTTCCCCTTTTTTGATCTTTATGAGTTATCGATCGGGCGAAATTTGCGAAGCGATTTGCCGCGAGGGATATTAATCAAAGGTGGGTAATTTGTCAACATTTTTCGCGTACTATGGCATTGCTACCTCGCCAAAGCCATAAGGGTGGAACATTTCTCAAAGATTCTCGGCTTTATCTTTTAATTCTCGATATTAAAGTTCTTTTTTCGCCACGGATACTTTTTACACGAAGAGTGACGAAATTTTAATGAGTCTGCATGAATGGGACGAATTTGGCGGCTTGTTTGGCTTTGAGTGATTTGTGGTAGGTGATAAATTTTAAAAAAAAAAAAAAAAAAAAAAAAAAAATGCGTATAAATGTGCTAAACAAGGACGAAAGATGAGCTGAAACTGAATTATCGCGTTTCCGCGCTTCAAATGAAAATTCTAGTCTTACAAAGCCAATATCCAAAAAATATATATGAAATTTAACAGTCATTTATTTACTTATAGAAATATATTTTTTTGCAAAAATGTGTACTTAACTATTTCGTAATTATTTTTTCCCTTAATTTGTAAATTTAATCTGTCAACTTTTATTCGCAATTGATAAAATAAATAATCGATTGTAATAGTTATCTTCTTTTCAAATACTTTTGTAATAAAATAACAATTCCATTTGAATGTAACGGAGATAAACTTTCTTTTATCAAAGAAACCTCAATTTATTTTAAACACGTTTTTATGACTTTTCCCAACTATACGTTCTCACAATGTTTTTACATTTTACACGGCAAATCTTTCAGCGTTAATAATGAAAACCCAATATTCGAAACTCAGCTTTAATCCAATTTTATCATTTTTGTCATTCTTCGTGAATCGCTTTCAATACGAACCCGAACGATTTGCTTCACTATTGCCCTCGACGGGCTTCTCGGGCCGTAATATCATGCGAAATACAAACGCACCTTGGCAATTTACGTATCGGCATTCACTTTTCCGCCTTTGATTCGGGCGCCGTAAATTTGTCTAGATAACGAAGCATCGGACGAACGGCAAGAAGCACAAGCTTTTTAATTAAAGTCGGCCGATATCAAACATCGAACCACGACGAATTACCTCGTTCCTCAATACGATTAATTGATCTATTTTTGTAGCAAAGCTAGTCGGGTTACGGACATTTTTGTTGCATTCAGTTCCATACGTTTTTGGAGGTTTAATGCGAACAAAAAACAGTCCAAACATTTCGCATGCTTAAAATATGTTGCAAAGTTAAATTGTCCTACTTTTATAAACAAATAAATAATGAATGTAACTATAAGGTTTATTAAGTTTTTAAATATTTTTAATAACTATTGATTAAACGATAAACGGTAATGAAAACAAAATATAAAAAAACATTTGTTATGATTGCTGCAGCAATCATAACAACGCGTATACGCGCGAAGTAAAAGATGACAATTCTGAAAAATCTCCAGCAACACATTTTTACGATCACTTGACCCAATTTTCGCCTCGTCACAAAAATTGATAAGTCGAACGATGAAAGGACATTTGCAACGAAGCAAACACTCGCGGATTAACATCCAGTGCTCGTTAAATTTTTAGAAATCATACTGTTAATTTCGATGCCGGGGAATATGATGAATTATTGTTTACCACGGATAGTCAGCACGCGGAATCCCCAAGCGAGGAACGTGATCAACCGAAGTTTGAAAGGATTAAGTTGCATCGTCGTAGGATCGTTGTCTGCAATTTAATTTCACATTCGCATTCCCTGCTTTGTATCTTTACGTTTCTATACACGAGAAATTTAAAAATCTACGTTGAGAAAAAACTTTTGCAATCATAGATAAAAAATAGATTTGAAAAAAAAATTCTTCGATGAAAAAATATTCACTCTGTGTATGTGGGATAAATAAATCTCCCTTTTCTGTAAAGGAAATTGAAAAACGTTTAATTCCTTTTTTCCGTTGCAACTTCCAGGAATTTGTTTAATCACTAAAATTTTTTTTTTTTTACAAATACCATTTTTAATTAAAAGAAACTTTTGAATGTAAACTTAAATTTATTTTCTGGAATCTTTTTTGTTTTGCACTACAATTAAAATAATGTATTAGATTTGGATTAAAGTTATTCAATTATTTGAAACAACCATTTGAGGTCAAGTCATTTGCGCAATTTCGGCGACACTTTTCGTCCCAACTTTGCCCTGACCGATTAGCTTTTTACGCCCGACGCAAATGTTCCAAAAAGTGCTGCAGACGAACACGCAACGACACATTGCCTTTGCCGCTCGTCCCTGTCGCTTTTTTTAACGGCGACGACGATGTCGTGTTTACATGCCATTATTAGGTTTTTACATTCACCCGCGCTTTCGTATCGGGCGCCCTATACGCGGATGTTTACGCATCGTTACTTTCGGGATAATGCAGCGCGTTATCTACGCATCGTTTGAATTCAAATGCCGTCACCATTTCAAGCGAAACGTGAAAGCGCTCGGACTAAAAAGCTCCGCCCGCGACGCACGAAAGCCGGCAATTAATTTGATATCGGGCCACGGTTTGGGTCAGCCACTTTGTCACTTTTATCACTCGTCGTTTAAACAAAGGGAAAAAACAAGTGACAATTTTTCCGTCGTCTTTGCAAAATGACTCCAAACGAAATTCGTCCGATCGACCTCGCCACAAGGAAAACATTCGTTACCCGTGCATCAGCGCATTGTTTCTGCCGAGACAACGAAAAATTCGTTAGTGTAACGAATTCCTTTTTTCCGTTCTCGCTTCCTTCCCGCCGTGCTCTTTTCCTTCATTTTTCATATTTTATATTTCTTGCGATGAGAGAATTCGTTATCCGCGCGTCAGCGAATAGTTCGCGCTGACACTTTTATCCTTATCTTTCCTTGTTCCTTCCTTTTTCGGACTTTATGTTTATGATAAAAAGGCCAACGATGGCAACGTTATTACGGCGATAATCGTTAACGATGATCGCACCGTTTTGTGAAACACGCGCGATCAACTTTGACTTTCATGAAATTGCGAAAGGAAAACTGATATCGTTGTGTTAAAGAGGTGCGTTTTTACCAGGAAAAAAGGTTTGGAATGATGAGGCGCGTTGTTAATTCTTTTGTGATTTGTCGAACGTTTGGTGTACGGTAATGAGATTGCGTGGTGGGAAAATCGATTTTAAACTAGAGTAAAATTTTTAACGATATGCACGGAGAGAAAAGTTCTGTTGCGTATTATTTCAAAATGAATTTGGGACAAATAAAAAAAAATACATTTTACAACTTTTTTAGACTCTCTCAACTTTACATTCAAGTTTAGTAATTCGCAATAAAATGTCTCTCTCCGTATCTTATGCGGAAAAATAACGGGAAAAATTTACAGGATATATTTAGAGTATTTTATTTATTCTCTTAAATTGTCACTTCTTTTCAAACGTTAACAAATATTTTAAAGTAGATTTATTACCGCCTATAAAACGGCCAATGAAAAGATTATAAAATTTTCATCAACTACTTCCGCGATACGAGGAAGCAGGTAACCAATTAACTCGACAAATATATATATGCATGTATGCATGAAAAAAAAGGGAATCAGCAATTAATCTCATCATTACACGAGTCTCTTTGCCGGCAATTTATTAAAATTCCATCCCGGCCAACCGAGCCCCGAAGACTTTCAATCATTCCCGCACGGTTTCGAAAATCTCGCTTAATTGATCAATAAATCACATTGGAGCCGTGAGAAATTGGTTGAAAAGGAATTAAGGGCATTACGTGGGATTATAACGTATCAATGACGTATAGATAACCGAACAAAGCAACGTCAGTTCAAAGATGTTGCGTCGCGTTTTTGAAAAAGAACAAAGATGAAAAAAGCGGGAAGCGAAATGGAATAAAAAAGGAGCAACGGGGGCGCGAGAAATGCAAAAAACGTTGAAGTGGAGTCTGGAGGGAAAGAAAAAGAACAGTGGAAAAAGGAAGAAAGCTGGAGGGTGGAAAGATTAAGTTACAAGGGCGGTTTCTTTGGCGCTTGTAACGAAGCCGTTGTTCCGCGAGAATTTTTAATGGCTCCGCGCGACGAGAAGTCTTGTTGAAAGTCGTGACTTCGCATCTTTGCTCGAGCCGTTTCTTATCCACTGAATCCCCATCCACCACTCTGCCATCCTCTTCCCACATACTCCCAATCACCCGTCACTTCTCCGCGTCGTCCTCCACCTCTAGGTTCTCTCCTGTCTCACTTCCCGACACTTTGACATACTCCCCATACCCACCCTCCACGGCGACAAAGCACTGACACCACTCACCATCACGACCAGCGCGTCACAAAGTCCAT
>JABFOV010001790.1:0-23049 GCA_022817685.1 Aradophagus sp. ZL-2020 | reverse complement strand
GGAGATAATGATAAATAATCTTAAATATAATATCAACATTTTTTTTAATTCGCAGAATTTTTTGTTACAATTTACTTATTAAAGACGATATTTATTTATTTATCGAATTTTATACTGTTGCAATAATGTGGGATTTCCGTTCAAGAGGAAATGACTTTAACGCGTACGCGTGATCGGATAAACGATTTGATTATAATATTTATGAAAGCTCATACCTCGGATCGCTTTAAACTCCTACACTCTCGACTGTAGACTCTCTAAATTGCAATTTACTTTATTTTTTTTCTATTATGTGCACTTGAACCGACGCCGTACGGATTTATCGCCTCAAGAAATCCTTCGGAAAGTGTGAGTTACGTGTCTAATGCAGAGACCGTTACTTTTGTTGTGTGGCTTATCGAGTAACTGAAACTTTTCGTTTTGTGGCTATTAAGCGAACAAAACACCGTATATAACGTAAAAAGTTCATTTGCTGAATTTGAATGATGTACAATAATTGTTATATATAAATACAATCTGATAACTGTAGCACATATGTGAGCACCATTGTATAACAAATAATCGTGAACATTCTTTTTTACATAAAAGTAAAAGCAAGTGGTACTATATTTTAATATTCTATTTGCTAAAAGTTTATTTACATTTGTAGAAAGAGAAATTTGTTTTTCAATGTTTTGATAAATATAATTTGATTATATGTCATTTTTTCATAAATAATAACAAAATTGATGCCAAGACAAAATCCTCAATTCAAACTCAGTGATGAAATTTCGATTGATTAAAAAGAGACCACTCTTTTATGAGAAAACAAATTAAATAGAGATAAATTAATTATTTCTGAATTATTTTTTCGCTCGTTTAATGATGTATATCAGCAAAAATGAAAATGTTTGTAAAAATTATATAATCAACAGTCATTGAATAATCAAATAATCGATTAATCAATAATAGATCATGAACCAATAGCAATTGTTCAATTATCTAATGTTTATTGACATTTCCGTTATTTTCACCTTGATCCCGTTAAAGAGGAAGAGAACGATCGAACGGGAATCAATTTATATTATTGCGATTGTTTGTACACATATCTGTTAAAAAAATTGTTTTTCAAGTTTATATTCTTACAGAATGGTCGAAAAAAACACCAGTCAAAAATTCTTACAGGATAACTTCGATTGAAGATCATTGTGTTTTATTATGTAAATGCATTATATTATATTTTTTGTTAAATACTTAAAAAGTTTATAACGTAATTTTTTTTACTTCAATTTAACCAAAGATATTTCAGTAACATTTGACTAAATAAGTTATTTCATTCCATCAATATCCTAGAATAATTTGATTTCCACGTAAACTTGCAATTTCGATGACAAAATTGAACCGCAAAATTGATTGCGCACCTATTAATACCAATTATAACGATCGGAAATTGCGCCCATCTTTGATATTAAATTACGCGACGCAAATTTGAGTATCCTTTTCTATCTGAAAGCACTGATTGCACCTCGCGTGTGGTATCCTAATTACCTGACCTACTGCGTAAGTCGCAAATTGACGTACTCGAACACTTTTTGTCCACTTTTTTTCCTATTTTTTGTCCGTCAAAGGTTTTGATTGCAAAAACGAAGAAAAAATCCACAATCACATCGATTATCATACATTCAACTTCTTTTCTCTTCGATCGAAAAAAACCTCCTCGCAAAATTAACTGCTTACAAGTTTATTAATCTTTTAAACAGTTTCTCAAATGACATTTGGAATACATTATACACCTGGTGTGGCATTTTAACAAATCAGCTTGCAGATTTTGTTATTTTTTTTTCTCTGATGGACGAATCAAGCGATTGGCCACGGAACAAGATTATTCCAATGACGCGGGTTGATGCTAATTTCGAGAGTTTGGCAATAATGTTTTCGGGGAAATTGAAAATAACTGAAATGTATTATGGACATAAAGATTTTGATCAACCAATTATTTAAATTTTGTTAATTCAAGAAACTTTGTATTCTCAAAATTGTATATTAAGAAAAAAATTACTTTTTGGCAAAACTTGTTTTGCACAAAAGAAATTAATTAAAGAAATGTCTGTAACAAACCCAATTTGTTAAATTTAAATTATTTAAACGATATTATTTCTTTAATTCATAAAGATATAAAGTTTAAAATATATAATGAGTATCGTTGGTGCGAATTGACGCGATAATGATGTGACATGACATTATGTTAAACTTAACTTCAAATATTTTACGTCAACATTATCATCACATTGACGCAGCATTTATTATAACATTTATTTTCACGTAAACGTGACTTCGTTATTTTTGGTCAAAATGACATTCGAACAAAGTACGTTTGAAACTGATAGAACTTTCGCAATCGGCTTCAACTGGTCTTTGTTGAATAACCGTGAAAAACGAAACACCGCTTGGAGAAGGAATAAACGTTGAAACAAAGGAAAAAAGTACCGAAGCACGTAATTCATTGCGACTGACCCTGTAACTTTGACCATGCAATAATCAACGAAATAACAACGGACTTTCAACCGGTAAAAACTTTCTACGAGAAATCTAGAAATCTTGCCGGCTCGCATGCAATGACATTACATTTTTATGCCACGCTTATAAATCCACAGTTATCAATCTTGTTTTGCGCGACGACGTGACCATCGAGGGCGCAATTCTCGCGCCGAAAACATGTCCGGGGACAAATACGCGGAGTCACTCAATAAAGATCAAACGGTCGCCCTCGGCACGCGTTACGCAAACCGAGTACGCGAGTCAAATCCCATTCATTATTGTTGATACAACAAGTAGTGTAACAAATCAATTCTGCTGCGTCGAGGTGCTTACGCATGATCCTGCCGAGTAATTCTGCAATTACTTTTTCGCGTCAAGTGACTCCCGCTCGACGGCTTACGGCAATCAAGCTCGCTCGCAAATGGATTTTGAATGAGCGATTTACCTGTCAAAATGCTTTTCTATGGGGTAAACGTGCGGCAATAAATGGACACTCGGAATTTGCGGAATCGAATGTCGCAACATCGTCAAGTGCGCGGAAAGTGCATTTGCGAATTTCAGATGCACTTTTCGCGCGTTGAAGGAATTCAGATGTTTGCAGTTTTAAACATTTTTATACATTGTACAATTCGTACTTTTATTTGTTTTTTTAATAGACATTGTATTTTAAATTTGTACACCAATCCTAAATTACACAAAGAACAATAATTTGCGGAAAATGATTTATTAAATAAACAATTTATTGTACAGGCAGATCAATTTATTTTAAAATATTGTGTCCCATGTATTTTGTATTTAAAAAAAATTAATTATTATCATTTTAATGAATAAACTATAAAGCGTTCGCTTGAGCCATGCTTACATTTTGAAAAAAATATGGTACTTTTTAGTTCAAACATTCAAAACGAAAAGTTCTTTTAGTGCTTCAAAATCCTTTGTTGAATGTAAAATGTTTAAACAGAAAAAAACTGAACGAACGTTTGTCTCGTTCTTTTCAGACGAGTTATAATTTAGAGAGGGAAAAAAGCAGAATATTTGCAAGCGAAATTTACACCAAGTCGGAAAATGGGTGAGCACAAAAAGCGATAATAGTATTGTAGAAATGGTCTAATTTCATAGTCAAAGTCATCTTTTTCCGGATGTCTTTAATGCCACACTTGATGACGGGTTCATCGGCCGGCCTACTGCTGCGAATGTCTGCGAATCCATACAAATACATATTACGCTGTATTGTGCACACAGGCGCGCATAGTGACATAGCTGCGGATTGCTTAAACGCCTCACCTATACATCCCGAACTGAAGTTTGCACAAGATCTTAACGAGATACGAGGCTACTTTAAAAAAAAAGTGTGTCTTGCACTATCTCTAAAAAGCCGCAGTCAGTGAAACCGAAAGAGCAAAAGTCACTCCAAATAGTCAAAAAAAAAAAAAAAAACAAAAACAAAAAAAAGTGAAATTGTTTTTCCGCCTGCAAAGTCTTTCTATTGACGTCAGAGTTTGTTTTATTTCTTTTATTTTATCGTCGTTAAAACGCACCAATAAAGACCAATAAAATTTAATTTGTTTCTTATCAATTTTTTTTCTTTTCCGCAGGTATTGAGGAGACTATGAAACTGGTACGAGCCTCAGGAGGCACTTGTTATGGTTATGTTTGTGATTTGTGCAATCGTGAAGATGTTTATAAGAAAGCCAAATTGCTCAAAGATGAAGTTGGCACGGTAAGCGATTTGATTTTTCCGCTTAAAGTTATTTAAAATTTATGATTTAAAAGTGTTATTACGTTCATTAGATTTCTATGAGATACAAATATAACGTTCATTCTTCATTAAACGTTTAATTTAAAAATCGTTTTTAGTCAGTGTCAGCCTGATAATTAGTGGCTAAGTTATACACATTAAATCAATCGTTTGTTATGAAATCACAAATTAATTCTACTAGCCAATCATTTATTATTAACGACAAGAACTATTTTTCAAACGTTCTTCCGCATTGCATTTTCGACATCTAAATTCTACTACTAAGTTTTGAAGGTTTTAAACTACTATGTAAATATGATAAAACTCATTGCTTAAAACCGGTCAACTTCGATACATCGATCAGTGTGCGTACTGTGTTGATAGAATTTGTATCGAGTTGCGAAATTGCCTATTCATTATGCCGAGATTTTAAGTAAAACGGGCGCAATTATTAATCATGCCGTGGTTTTGTAATTTCACTTTAGCGCAGCAACTTAACAATAATAACAATCATTATCAGGAGCAAGAAAAATTTAAACCTCCACGCCTTTTACTACGTTTATTAAACGACGCACACTCAATTGAATGATCTGAATTAATAATATAAAATTATATTAAAGTAGAAAAAATATTTGTTGAAAGATATGTGTCGAATTGATTACAATTTTTTTCATTTCACTTGCATTTTTTGTTTGGATGAAAAATCTTAAAATTTCATATCTATGTGGAAATCAATCCTAAAATAATATTTACAAATTATATAGTTGATTCCACAAATAATTTAGACGTTTATTTTAACAAAGTAAATGTTTTTTTAGACAAAACCATTTTCACCTGCTAAATAATGACCACATTATTAATCAAATTATCACCATTTTTCTTAATTTAACAAAATAGTTCTGCAGTCTATTTTTCAGTAACATTAATGTTTTATTTTCTGCAACATTTTGATTATCTTGAAGAATAAATTAATTTCTTTTGTACATTCATACAGTGATTTCTAATTTGTATGAATTTATCAAATCTGAACTTTCGGTTGAAGTTCATCTCCTCGTTTTTTCAAACAATGTTCCCGCTAAAGCGTACACAACTATGCCGCGCAAATGTACACAAAGATACACGCGTGTAATCGTTGCTACTCGAGTCATTCGACCAATGATCGCCTGCGGGGACGACATTATGAAAGTCTACATTACGCCATAATATTGCAATACCGATATGTGACACGCTCGACCTGTTTCGAGAGGCAGAGGAACAGCACGTGGTTTTGATAGAGCTAATCTTATTACCTGCAACGCGCGAACAAAATTTTTCCGCGACTTTTAATGGGGCAAGAATTTTGGTTCACATGCTAGCTGATACGCGACAATCGTTCCGCGAGAGGCGCTCGCGTTCCGGTCACTCGCGAGACGAGCGTTCAAATCTCGATCGAGGTCGACAAAGAATTTGAATACGAGCCCCTGGCCGCAGTTCCTTTCTGCGTCATCGGAGAGGAAAGTGAATTAGAGTCATATTTGTTCAAAATATTTAAATGGAGTATTGTTTGGGATGTCGTTGAATGGAAATCGCGACTTTCGAGGATTCAGCAAAAAACGTATGGAAATGACATTGCCTCACTGACTGCAATGGCAATGCTAATAAATCTCGCGGGCAACGTGAGATAGGATTTTGTTTCTTTCGGCGATATGCGCGGCTTGATTCTCGAGCGACGATTTTCTGGTATTATTTTTCGCAACGCGCCGTAAAGGCGCAATTAAGAAATGCGGCATTTTTGCGGCCGGCTTTATGTCGTCGTTTTATAAGAGCAGCTTGCGAAAGGAATTATAATTCCAAATATTTATGAAATCATATTCGTCGTTTCAAATCTTCGTCCAATTTGACGCAAGAATGTCAGTTTAGAAATAACTTCTCATTTGTTGTAATACAAAAAGACTTTATGTTATTAGTAAATTGTTTATGAAAAATGGTCACGTTACATTTAATAATGTTATAAGTTTTTTTCAGTACAAAAATTATTAACCTAATTGAAATGTTGGATCAACGTTGACAATAAGATAATGATTTTTTTATTGAATTTTAACATTTTGAAATAATGTTGCAATGTTCTTATTTAATAATTTTTATTTATGACAAAATATTTAAACAAAGTTGACGTTAAAGTCAAGTTAATGTTCTCTTAGAATTTATTAACTTATATGCAAAGAATAAATACATAATATAGATGGATATGCTATTCAAAATGAAAAAAAATCTTTTCATAATTGCAAAATCGTCGTATTGAAATAATGCGAATGTAATTTTCATGTTTATGCGAAGTTAATGTCGTCAATTTAAATGCCAAAATGATACGCACGTGTAGGTTTTTTTTTTTGTATTTCACATCTAATTTATGAAGAAAAAAGTGTTTTTTTTATATCAGAAATTTATTATTTACCTACCGAAAAAATCTTTTTTGTTGAAATTCCAATGTCGGTTAAATTGTCAATTTAAAGAGTCAATCAAATTTCAGTTCATCACTCGTAATGATCTAATGTCAATCAAAGATAGTTAACGAATAGTGTAAATATTTTGTTACTTAAAACTTGTTAATGTCATTCGGTAATTAATGATTGAAATTCAGATTAACGAATCGTTAAATGCGATTTTTTTTCAACTTTAATTAAAGTTACCAGATTTCGCAACTCGAAAATTCAAAGCAGATAATTTCGTAAAATGTTTATTCACGCGTCAGTTTTAATTGCATGCAATCATTGTTTGCTGAGGACAATCGTCAGCCTCAGTGAAAAGTCAGCAGAGCATTCGCTCCGGGCACTCGAACGTGTCTGTCGGGTTTTTAAACTATCATTTTTCTTCTCACCAATTACGCGTCGCCAATCATAAATTGATTTGATGTCAATGTTAGTTGGAATAATTATGTAATCAAATATCGATACTCAGCCGTGATTAATAATTACACAATGTCAAAGTTTTATTTAAACTGAAACGATGCCTTTTAATCTTTCTTCAAATTATTTTCTCGCACGCAGTGTAATTATGCATATAATATTTTCATACCTCCGTCAATTATTTACGTAAAGACGAAATCATTACAATGATTAAATATAAATTAGTCATATTTTTTTTAACAAATTGCAATACGGTCTTTCGACTATCGGGAGTCTGCGCCAATAAATTTTTTTTTCATAAAGTTAAGTAGGTCATATTGAAAGGTCGGCGTTACACAATTCATAGTTTGACTCGTAAACGGATTTAGTATCTCCATTTTATTGTTAAATTGTGTAATTGTTTTGCTTGCGCACGGCAATAACTCCGAGATGAGCATAAGAATTATATGAAGTTAAATGGGCTTTTCGAAAATACATCATTTTGATATTCCATGTATTGCAGTGTTAAATAATTTTTTTAACGTTCTTCAGTATGTTTGTATGCAATAAGTTTGTATGCTAATAAGTTTGTTCAATATAATAATAATAAATTATTCAGTATAAAATTTCAAAATCTAACAATGATATCATTTATTTCAACACGTTTGTAAATATTTTTAATTTAAAACAAAAAATCTACGAACTGTTTTCATTTTATTGTAAATTGTAATTAAATACACTTATTTAAAATATTTAACACTTAAAGCATAACTCGTAGTTAAAACTTTTCAAATATAATAGATAATGTCGTTTTAAAATTAACTGTGTAAAAGAATATGATTTAACTGTCGTTAATAACAAGTTGTGGAAGCACGTTTCACCACGAAATTACGTTCAAACCAATGTTAATAGAATGAAATTGTTTTGTTGCAGGTCTCAATACTTGTTAATAATGCTGGTATAGTGATAGGCAAGAAATTTATAGACACACCGGACCATCTTCTCATCCGCACGATGGATGTTAATATCATGGCTCACTTTTGGGTAAGTATGGCAATTAATCAAAACATTTTAAAGTAGATATATTTTGCATTTCCAGAATTTTTAGAACGAAAATTAAACAATTCTAATACTTTGTCATATTTTCTGAATTAACTGGAATTTATTGAAAAAAAAAGGAAGAAAGAAATATATAATTATCTGGTAATTATTAAAAAAAAGACACTCATTCAGAAGCGGAATTACGTGTGATTTTTTTATCTATTTAATGTACAAAATAACATATTGGGACACAGTAAAAAATGCAATGAAACATCATATAATGTGCCGAACGAATAACAACGTAATTACGTTGTATTTCAATATAAATCTATGACAGTAAGATTAGTGTTTTATTTGTGTCATGTAGAAATACTGACTTTATGGCTGAACTTTAAAAAGTATTTCAAAAGGAATTGAAAAAATGCTTTACCTGAAAAAACAATTATCAAAAATATTGTCTTTTTTACTTTGAAATTAATGAATTTATTATTTAGAAATAATTAAAAATAATAGACTATTGCTTTTAGAATCTTATTTTTTTTTTATTTACGATACATTTTTGAACTTTGTTCATAAGCCTCAATTTTTGTATCTCTTCATTTTAATTATTTTGAAATGATTATAGATATTCTCAACGACAATCACAATTTTACAATCAACTTAGTTACAGGTCAGCAACTCTAAAACAAACCATAAATAAACTATAAGCAAAAACAGTAACAGTAAGCCATTAAATAAAATAAATTTATAAACGTAAAACCGGTTACGTTTTACCCCACATATGATGCTAATTTTTGTCGATGAGGTCACCGTTGTTGCTGCAAGTTTAACGTACCAATTACTATCGATTTTACCGTAAGCGTTACGAACAAAAAAAAAAAAATATTGTTGATGAAAAATATTAACAAAATGTTGCAATCGATCGAAAAAATGAACACATCCTTGATCGTTAAAGATCGTTGAACATCGATGCAAAATTACCATCGCCGAGGTGCGCCGAAAGGTCTGGATTCCGGTCGTGTGTTGCACGCGATGCTTCGATGGCCAGGGAAAAACCCGAGCGAAGCGTAAACAAGCGAATGAATCGCGTCGAAAATTGTATCAGGGGGACTAGGGGGAAAAAGCCAGGGATACGAATTTTTTTCGCCGATTTCGAGTGCCCCTTCTCGGCTGTGACATTCAAGGACCACAAGTGTCCGCTTCGGGAATTCGCGGTGAGAGGCATTCCTCGGCATATATGTGCTATGCGTTTCTTGTGCCCGTTTCCCCAGGCTGCACGTTGACGTTGGTCAGGCGCGCAAACCGGTCTGATAGGCGCGATTCCCGCACAGTATGTCGATTTTCAGTCGCCCAAATCTAGGGACAAAGGTGCCCGTGCGGCCCTCTTTGTAAATATTTCTTTGCACCATGTAAAAAAAGTCATCTGCTTTACGGCCTTTAACTATCGAGAATAATAAAGACCGGCGTATGTACGCAATACAGTTATTACTCGCCCGTTGTGGGTAATTAAATCGCCATGTTAACGAAGGTTTGAAAGGTATGAAAAACGTTCGTGACTCCTGTTCGCGCGAACAGAAGGTTTAGCTTTCTTTTGAATTGATAAATAAATCAATACATCGATAGATGCGTTAAATTGCACCGAGAAAATCATATTGTGCAATACGTGTCGCATTTATTTCGTATTGTAATCGACGGAATACAAATAGTGATTTGAAAGTCTATGTTTATAACGTACTTTGCGATTAAGGCAATCGGTATTGTGAAGTGCGCCATCTACAACTCAGGTGACCGAATCTGTTGCGTCATATTACTTGTACAGATAGGTTATAAAATATAATTTGTGAAGCACGTTACTATTTGCAAAGCATTCTTGACAATATTATCGTAATTGAAGTTACAATTTAGTTAGCTTAAAAGATTCAGAACTGTTCTTTACAATATGGTTTAATTATTTTATTTTATAACAATTTTTTTGTGTTGGAAATGACACGAGTATTTTACAAATGTTCATTCTTATGATAAAGGCAGTTTATGTCAGCCGATGTAAATTATTCGTACGTTGTAATCTTTCAGCTGAAATCTGCAAGAAAATAATCAAGCATTTCTATCGCGGCACTGATCAAAAAATTATTTTTATTATAATTCGGATGACCGTATTTTTTCCACGAAAGTCAGTTTATGAGTCACCAGTGAAATTCTTTTTTCTCAGTCCGCCGAGCAGAATCGCGCCGTTTCTTCATTGAGAAAGCCGAGTGTCATTCATTCAATGGTTATTCCGAGCCAGATAATTGACCGGTAGATTTTTTTGGCAAAATTAGATACGTAAGCGATGAAAAAAATAACGCAAAAACTAAGAAGCTTTTTGCAAAATAATTTCAGTGTAGTAACTAATGAATCGTCGTCGCAAAGAAAAAAAAAACAAAAAAATTAATAAATAAAAATAACTGATGACATGAGGAGTTAAATTGAAACTTCGAAGTTTGAACATTTGTAAATTCTTTAAAATTGTAAGATTCTAATAATTAATTCTTTACAACTAAAAGTCGCGTGCAAAGGCAGCAGGGTAACTGTAAATTCGCGCACGCGAAAAATTGTCTAAAAATGTTAACCCGTTATGACTGTCTTTTTTCGATTTTCTGCAATAGATAACCAGTAAGTGATTACTTCACAACGGCCATTCAAAGCTTCGAATAACAAGGTATTTAAAATTCAAATTCAAATTGAAGGTTCATAAAACTAACAATGATATACTGCTAAATAAATAGATGAATTGAAAATCTGTTCTGCATGCACTGCTAGTCTGCACGAACCTAATAAATCATCGCTTAAATGAAGCTATGATTTTACATTGTATTCGAAACGAAACATGGTTAATATTCATGTTTAATTACAAGTTTGCAGTAAAACAATTAATCAAATTACATTACTCGAATTAACTAGAACCATTTTCAAATTTAAAATTTTAATTATACTCCAAAATTGAAGTAACAAATTTGATTATAACTATAATTTTTAATAAAAAAAAATAAAAAATTGCAACACTACAAATTTTTTCTTCAAACTTAAATACAATATTTTCCACAAAACACGAATTACCCTGTCGAACGTTAAATCCAATTAAAACGAGTGCACGATTGCAAACTCCAATGAAAAGCCGAAATCGCAATACTACGAATTAATTAAAACGCGTTAATAATTGATTACAGTGGAGCTTTATTTGTTCCAAGTTCGGGCGGCTGATGTTACGACACCGTACGGTCACTATTCAGCGAAGCAATTAAAACCGCTCGATTGGAGCGGCTTCGTTCGAGCGAATCGGTTTCGCGGCGTTTCGGCAATCGGCGTCGGGCGAAAGCCGGCGCAGGACCGCGCTGAAACAATAAGCAAAAATGCGCTCGTCCCGGATTTTTCGAAACGTCTAACACGCATCCAAGCATGAATCTTTCATGTTTCAATGTCACGGTCAGTTCGAACGGATCTCGCTACTTTCCACAGCCTCCTACTCCAGATGCGATGCCGCTGGCTCGTGAGACATGGGTACACACGAACGCGGCGCGCTAAACTCACCGGCGCGTCTCCGGCGATGGCGCGCGCGCGCCGCCCGAGCCCACGCTGTATTCCATCTAGCCATAAAACGAGCACGAAAATGGCTCAATCAATCTCGCCTTGTCACGAGCGCGCGATGCTGTAAAGCGAAATTGAATTTAACTGCGATTTTCGTTTGCGCCACTGATTCGACAAAGGCGCCGCTTTATATTGCCGGCATTTCTATTAGCGCCGAAGCGAGGAACGTTTTTCGGACATTATCACTCGGTTATTGGAATAGCCTGCGGATGTAGGACGCCTTAAAATCCCGTGACATTTAGCCGCGACTCAACGTTACGTGCTATTGCCATGGTCGTGGAATTTTTCATTTATTATCAATTATGAGCATATTTCTTTTTTGTTGATATTCTAAGATAATCTAAAATATTGAATATTTTAACGTGAAAAATATGTTTGTAATATTTTCGATATATCAAGGTCGTTGGTAGATTTTCTAATGAATAAATAAAAAGGTTTTATTGTGAAAAGAAATTCGATCGAACCGCTCTTAGCAGCATACTTTAATGTTAGCAAAATAGTTATATTAGTGGCTGCTACCGCTGCAGCAATTGCTGCAATAAAGTAGCTTAACATTCGCTTCGTGTAAGTATATTTTTGAAGTGAATACCTCAAGGTAGATATTATGTGCTGATGAGGTGGGAAGGTCGATGGAAAAGTGGCAATGTCAGTCAATGCTTTTACATTGAGGAAAGAAGTTAAGTCTGTCATGTAAAGAAGAAAATTCATTAAAATAATTACTTTTGCACATAATAAATATGATTTCAAAATATGATCCTGTCATTTTTAAAAAAATTCAATATTGAGTTTAAGACAGTAAGATTACCTTTGAAAATTGTAACATTATTGTACGTATGTTCTCATTATACTAATTCATAAGGAACAAAAATCAAAATAACGAGCATGATTGGTACAGAATCGTAAAACGATCTACAAGAATCCAATTATTTCGTATTAAAATTAGTTAACTTTACAATACAGATAACTATTAATTGAAATAATGCCATTTGTTTAAAAACATTTATATAATAAGCTTGTCATGATTCGTTATTGCCAAAGTGCCTATAAAACAAGATATTTATACTCTGTTATAAATTTGTTTTAATGACAATTGTATAATTTTCAGTCGTTTAATATCATAACTTATACAACATTATTTATATTACCAACTATAATAAATTAAAATCATCGAATACGTTCAAATTCATATGAATTGTGTCATTAATTTAGCCATAGATATTTTTTTAAATTATGCAATCCATTAAAAAAAAATATCACGAGTGTTATTGATATTAATTAATTAATATTAATTAATAGTGATATTAATTAATTATTCAAATGTAAATCAGTCATACTTTTTGATACGATTCTTTGTTAATATTATATATAATGCGCCGGGATACCATTGCTGTATCAAAAATATCACAAGGCTTCAAAAATTGAAAGTGTTTTATGTCTGTATGATTTGCGAGGCTAAACAATAATTCACATAAATCGCGTGATAGCGGTGATTGGGTGACACTTCGTTGTAAACAGCTATGTACAAAGTCTCACGGATATCGCGGGCAAATATCTCTCGAGCTTCGAACCGTTGATGACCTATAAGTTTTGTCTCCAGTGTTTTTACGTTTCGACTTCGTATCTTTATTGCCACTATTTTTGTTTAAATTAAATTTTTACTCGATACCAAATAATTGCGAGTCGATGACCACGTTTCATCGACGTGTTTACAAAGTGTCGTACGCAATATAAAACCGAATGTTGCATTTCGAGACATTTTTGGTACCTAAAACAATAGTATCTTAAACTAAAACTAAAACACGTTTAATGTTTCTGACTTAAACAATGATTTAATAAATTCAAAAAATCATATATGTGATTTCAAGCATTGTATTTTCATTTTCAATGACAATTTTGGTAAGGATTGATATTTCTGATTATATTCAATTTAAATATCTATAATTTGAATGATATATATTTGAAAGTTGAAAATTATTGAATATAAAACAATTCAAACTACTCGTTGAATTGACTCAATGACGTACGTTCGATATTTTTTTAGAGACAATGTTTTTTCGACAGATTCAATCAAAAGTGAAAACGACAGAAGGATTTTTATCCTTATTTGATATGACACGAAAAAAATAACAGGCGCGATTGTATAACGTTTGGCGATACAGAAATTAAAGTCTTTAAAATGTAAACAAGATTTATGGGATTATGAACTTTGCGAATTATTAAAATTGATTCTTATTAAGAAGATAAATGATTTATGAATCATTAGAAGATTAAAGTGCAGGCTTTACTTAATTTCCCCTTTACAACTTAAGCAACACTTAACGTCTGCCCATTAGATGGCAGATGTGACATTTCAGATACGATCCTTCTGCATGTTGCAATTATATTATGCCCTGTGTTTATCGTGGCATTATACCTCTTTGTATCTGAAATGCAAATATTTTTGAATATTCGAGAAGCGCGGCCAAAGATAACGTTGAAATCAATTGTCGAATAAAAAATAAATTTGCTAAATAACCTGTCAAATATAAATTAATTATAACAAAATAATTCAAGTGAACAGTATTTTTTAATATGCTATTTTGCAAATACACGAATATTTGAATTTTTTTCCTTCGAACCTTACTCATTTAAAATCATTCAAGGTATAAAAAAAGAAGAAAAAAAAAACGATCTCAACGACTGTAAAAAAAGATTTAAAGCCACAACACTATAAAGATAACACAAAGACGTCAGCATAAAATATTCCATTCACATTTGACTTTTTTTTTCCAGACTGTAAAGGCATTTTTGCCAGCCATGATGGCAGAGAACAAAGGACATATCGTTAGTATAGCTAGTTTGGCGGGTCATATGGGTGTCCCAAAATTAGTGGACTATTGCACATCAAAATATGCAGCCGTTGGATTTGATGAGGCACTTAGAATGGAACTGGAGGTTAAGAGTCTTATGGTTTCAAGAAAACAAAAATTGTTTTTGTTTTACACCCACTAAAAACCAATTATTAACTCTATATTATACAAAAAAAATTGAGATGTCCGCTTAACAATTTATTCTCTTATGGACACTTACCTTCTTAGGTTTTTAAAAAACATAATTTAAAGAAAAATTTTTATAATAATATAAAAAAATACAACAATTACGAAAAATATTTATAATTTAACATGTGTAAATCAATAAATTTTTATTTAAATTAATATTTAAATTCACATTTGGTGATAATTAGTTTAATATTTATATTAATGATAAAATTTAAATTCAAATTCAGTAAGTTTTAATTCCCTTTTTTTTCCATTACCATTTTACAGTCCGGTGGATACAATATTAACACTACTGTAATATGCCCTTACTTCATTAGCAGTACGGGAATGTTTGAGACTGTGAAAGCAAGGTACAGACACAATGTTATAATAATATTGAACCTTTTTTTTCATCGTAGACTTTTTAGATCGTGACTCAAAAAAATAGAATTAAATTTCAATCTCTCAAAATGGCGTTAATTTGATTTTAGTGTGTCTTGCAGATTCATTCCTGTGCTGAGTATTAACGAGGTAGCAGACAGGGTCATCACGGCAATTAGATGCAACGAAAAGTTCGCAATTATGCCAGGCTACATGCGAGCTCTATTGGCTTGTAAATGGTAATATCGTTAGAATCCTTTTTTCTCGTTAAAAGTAGAATAATTATTAAAAAAATGTCCATTTCCATCGGGACATTTATTAATGCTTTGAGTGATTAATTACATTAATTAACTTCATTGAACGATGAACAAATTGAGAAAAAAGAAAAGAACCTTAACAACAAAAATTAGTTTACCAAAAAAAAACAAGTAAAAAGTAGTTAAAGTAATAAATAAGTATTTAAAAACTAGTTCAAAGAAATTGATTGAAACAATTGAAAAATAGCTGAAAAGACACCAAAAAATTAATTAAATAATATCATTTAGTTGCACCTGATCACAACTAAAAGCTACATTTATTTCTCTCACTGTAATTACGAATTAGCGTCAAATACAGTTGAAATCGTAAATTGTTGACCACGAACTTGTAATTACAGGATGTTCCCTTGGCAATGCGTATCTATGGTTTTGCGCGGTCTGGTGCTCGATGCCGTACCTAACTCGGCCGAAAGCTCGTTCCCAACGTCGGACAAATCCACCGCGCCGTCCGAGACATCCAAAGATCAAAACGGTTCGGTCCTACATCAACAGTTAGCCAGGCGCATCTCCAACTCGGAGAGGAAACCATAAGTTGTATACCTTACGAGCGACCAAGCCAACGTCACGCGCGATTTTTCCTGGTGAAAAATCCAATTCAACGGCAGAGCAGATTTTAGGGGAGAAATAAAGAAAAGCAGATTCAATAATAAAGCATTTGAACGTAGAATTAAAGCGGATACAAAGATTTGTTTTTTAGAAATTAAATAACAATTGTGTGAAGCGCCGGAGAAACGAAGGAAGCGAATTTTGTTTGCGAATTAGATGATTATATATTTGATTGTATAAACATAATCATTACATGTATATATAATTAAACAATTGATGATGATTTTACAAGGTATATCAAAAGAAATATTAATAATACAGAAAACTTTCTAATATTTTTAAAGAGAAGCAATTTTTTTTATAAATTAAAGCAAGTATTTCTTTTCGATTACTATGCTAAATAATATGATTAACTTTAAATAAAAAAGTTATTTAAACAAATGAAAAGCTTTCAACAAGTTTGTCAATAAAAGCAGTAATGTTTGGCATAAAACAATCCAAAGATACTGATTCGTCTACGGGGAAATGTTTCGAATTCGTTTGCAGTTTCACGGCGCTTCGTTTGGGTGTCATATTAATGGCTTGTAAATACGAGGGAGAGCGGTGCAGCGCAATTCAGCAATGGACGGAAAAATGCAGGGAAAAGAAAAGAAACAAAATGAAACGAAACATTGTTGATGTAATCGACGAGTTCGCGGAGTTTACGTAAATTCAGACAGAAGGAGATCTTGTTTCTCCAAGTCGATTGCCTTCAAATAAAATGGGTCTAATGTCATCGAGTCGCGTCCTTCTTTTTGTGGAGTCACAAGAGCAAAATGGTACATCGCAATTTGCGCTGCACTGAACGTGCACTTGGATAATCGAGGATGGCCTTGACTCGATATCGAAGGCGTGTAAAAATGAGCGACTTTTTGATATACGGTAATATATGAAGACAGAGTGACGGAAAGAAGACATATGTTTTATACGAGCAAAAAGTTGTATTTATGGAAGACAATTATATTTCTAATGAAAACTCGACTGCTTCTTATTCGCCTTCCAATAAACATTTTTTTCTTTCTCCTCTTTTCGGCTAATTGTGAAATTATCCTCGCGGCTTGCCTTTCCTTCTTACGCGCATTGCCGGTGTACGCAATTTCATTTTATTTTTTTTCTTTTTTTAAGAATCTGCGGGTTCATGAATTTCATTTGCAACTGCGGCACATATATGTTATAAACGCAGAAATAACAACGTTAGCCTTATTATGTTTGTGACTATCATTTCCCGGCTTATAATGACATATTTTTATCCACAACGAACCGTTAGATTCCGGAGTTGTTTGCAGTTCAATTCAATAAAATTCTAAACTCGCGACTATCCCAAATGCGTGCGAATAATTTTATTTTCCAAGAACTTTCGTAACTGTACAGTTTCCTTTTTTTATCATTACCATTAATTTATATCTTTAATGGCTTTAAAGTCGCCCCTTTTTTAAAATGAAAAAAAAAAAAAAGAATTAATGGATTAAAGAAATTAAATTTTTAAGCTTTATAACATAGGTCATTACAGCAGTTCTTAATATAAAATTTTCTAATCTCTGTGTTGAAAGATTGCTCCACTTTACCAAATCAGTCACGCATCCCTAACTTCGAAACGTGTGTACTCTTGTAATAAATTATAATCGCATTCATCACGAGAGTAACAAGAAAACATCTAAAATATTTAATAGCTTGATCTCAAGTTTCGTTGATTGTAGTTACAGACGTTGAACATTATATTTGTGGATGTCACTTAATAAATAACAAAAATTTATAATTGTAAGGTTTTTGGAAAATTAATTGTAAACGAAATATTTTTATACGTATCTGTATATTTACCTGTAATTCACGATACATTTCATGCATATATAAAATTTTTTTGTCTTAAAAAAAAACAAAACTTATTATTAATTGAAATTAAAATAATTGTGATAAAATTAGTTGAATTGTTTGATTATTTTAATCCAAGTTCAGGGATTCGGGATATAAAAATGGCATTGTAAATATGAATATGAATCCGCATGCAAGAAGAAAAAAAAGGAATATAAGATGTGACAAAAGTATAGTATAATTTGGCAGTATCCAGCATAGTAAAGAAAACATTCTTTATCCAAATCACTATAACTAGGCATACTATACCAAAATAACTTCTTCCATGAGTGTACTGCACTCGTTACTAATTAATGATTTGGATATAAATGCATCATTTATTTTTATAATAATTAGCGATAAAGAATATTTAGACAAATTATCAATAACATTTTCTTGGGTTAATTTTAACTTTATTAAAATAATTTCATTAGTTCAATATTGAAAACAGAATTACTTTGTGTATTAAGCCATTATGCCTTTTTACAAAGTATTTCGAAAACTTATCACTTTCACATATAAAAATAGTGTAACAAAATATAATTTGTTTTTCTCGAATTTTTTAATTAACACAAAATAAAAATAATTCGTTATATATAATGTGAGTAACTGAATCAATTTTGTCATGTGAAAGTTGAAATCTGTCAAAGAATTAATAGTAAAAATAATAATTGAATGATCACAACAGTGAATGATCATGACACAAAAATAAGCTAAACATAAAAAATAGTATTCAAAGGAAATACGAAAATTGATTCGATATCAGTAAATACTTGATAACATAATAATGAATATACAAATATCGAATCAATAAATCCTGATGTCGCCGTTGACTGTTGTATTTCCTTAGAATTATTTCAATTATGACACTTTTAAAGTAAATACATAACAGTGCTTGAAAAACATCAAGACATATAATTTATGTTTGTTTGTTTTTTCTTTTTTTTCCTGGCATTGAGACATTCTAGTCTATAAATCAGCCAAGTTTATTTTAGGTGTACCTCAAAATCAATGACGAAAATGAACTTATCATTCTGGTAATTTGTTCATACATTAATATAATTATGCATGTGTCCATGTTAACTGTGTATACTCAAAATCATTCCATTTTGAAGTCTTCTCTTCAACAGCAAAATCCGCAATTCGACAGTATTATACAAATTCCATAGATTTGTTTACATTTTATGTAGATTTGAAAAACTGTATATCAAAATTTACTTAAGACCTATTTGGATAGCCTGTAAAATTTGGATTACGCCAGGTATGTGGATTCGTACTCTTTTGAGGGCGCGGACCAGCAGCCTGAGGCCGTGGTCTCATGTTTTGTTGACTCCAATTTGGCTGCATAGTGTCGCAAGACGCCATTTGGCTTGAAGGCTGACACATTTGTGACACAGGTACCATTCCAGTTGGATACATTTGCGGTTGACTTATCATATGACTTGGCCCCATATTTGACCGATGAAGCATATTTGACGTGGAACATAAATTTAGATTGGGCTCCATTATTTGAGTCGGATTCACATGAGGTTGCCAGGATGAAGTTTGCGGCAATACACTTGGTTGCACCGACATTGGCATCCACTGTTGGGGAAGCATCCCTGATTGCGGCCATTGGCTTCCCACGCCCATTGGCACTGCCTGATTAGTCCAATTTGTAAACTGAGATTTGCTTGATCCTCTCTTTTCGCCACTTGGCTTCATCATCGTGCTACTTTCATCGCCCCACGGATCTTTAGCATCGTCCGGCAAATCATCGCTATTTACATTGCAGTTGCTCAAACTGCTCGAACGCATTCGTGGATCATGTCCTGTCCTTTCGCAGAGAGATTTTGATTTTGACTCGGTGACTTTGCCCGAGATTGATCGTGAACGTGATGGGCTTCGCGTCAGTGATCGACGACTTCTTTTGTGACTCCATCTATCGGAAGGTGTCGAGGAACGAGAACGCACGGTTACAACTTCTATGTATTCTTGTTTGGGTGATTTTCCATAACGAGACTCACGATCTAAAATCTCATCATCATTCCAATCGATATTGCGATCTCGTGATCTATGGTGTGACCGTTTGCGAGACTCATGTTCATAGTGTGGATATGAATCGTATGAATCATCATCCTCTCTGTTAAAAGAGAAAATTAAGATATTGTTTCAGTTGTATTGTCAACATTACAGTTGATTCAATTAAATTATTCAAAAATTATTCTCCAATAACCTAGGTTTAATAATCGGACTGGTGACAATAGTAATTATTTGATTCTTTTTATTTTAACTGTATGACATATATTTAATTTAAACAATGTATTCTATAGAATACATCCTTTTAAAATAAATATAATTTGTTAAATATTATTAAAAATTATTCTATAAAATACACTGCCATTAAAAGAAGTAATCTTATTCAAAAGTTCTTAACTATTTTCATATAATAAATAATTTATCTTTATAAACGAAATTCACACTTTTGAAATTCAATAAACTTGATTTAAAAAAAAAATTAATCTATGCAGTATACATCGTTATAAAACCTCACCTTACAATCCTTCTATCTTCCATTCTGCAACCCATTTCATACTGATATTCATCTTCCTCATAATAAACTTTAGGCGACGAGGGGCTTCTCATGTATCTCCGTTTTTTCCTTATGGGAGACACATCTCGCCTCGATCTACGATGTGGCGATACCGAAACATGTAGATTTTCTCTGGAACTCCTAAAATGACGTTCAAAATTAGGCGATCTTGAGCGCGAATATCTTCTTCGCGGTGACAATGCCTGTGGCGGCGATCTCGATCTCGAGAATCGCTCTCGTGAAGCAGAATAGGTTGCTCGTCGGTGCGACGGTGAACGCTCACTGCGATCACGGTAATGCACATTTCCTCTGTAACTTTTAAATCCTCGTTGAGGTGGCGGTGATTCTTGATAGCGCTTGTAATTGTTATCGTATCTACGAAATTGATTTTGATGTATTGACCGTGGTGGTGATTCATTGTACCGAATTTGTCTGCGCCGAGGTGATGTATTCGGAAAACGAACTGGCGATATCTGGCGCTTCTGCTGGAAACGACTAGGGGAGATTTGTCGCCTGTGTGTTTGTACATGCTGGCGTTCATATTGATCAGGATCATCCCAATCTTCAACCTCGGTAATTTCACGTGGAGGCGATCCGTTTTCGACATATCCATTCAAACGTTCTTTAACTGGTCGCCGCGCCTGACCGCCACCCCGATTACCTCTACTAGTTCCATTAGCTCCTCGTCCTTTTTTAAATGTGAAAATATTTGGTTCAAGAGGAGCTATGTTAGGATACTTCTTACTTTTCCCTGGTACTAATACTGGTAATTCTATTGTCCGACTAGGCCCTTTGTCCTTGGGCTCGTCATCATGCGGCTGCGCTATCCTTGGCAATTTATCCTGAATTTGATTGGTTTGTTCAAGAACTGTATGCAACATACTCTTCAGTTGTCGTGCAGTGTTTGGGTCCATATTAGATGAAGAATAACTTAGCTTTTTTGCAGCTTTCTCGAGAATCGCTTGTTGCTGTTTCACATTTTCTATTACTTCATCGACTTCCGCGGTTCCCGCATTGTTGTGATTATAGTTTCTGTTACTGTCCGCAGAAAATTTAAAGTTTTATCAAATTAATATCACGTAGAACGTTTTGGGGCTAATTCGCTTGAATAAAATTTTATTTTTTATCATTAGTTATATTAACTTAAAGAAATTAGTTTTAATTTATGTGTTACTTCATTTGTTATAGTGTATAACAAAAAGAGGGTTATTAAGCACAAACAGTTCAAATTAAGTTTTAATTAATGGACATTTTTTGAAGTGAGTTATCTAATATCAGAAATTAAGAAAATGATATGTACATATAAAAAGAAAAGTCGATAGATTTTCAATCAGGTCGCTAAGATTATCCTGTTTAGTAATTTATAAAAATTTTAGATATAATCACTCAAATTTTAACACCGAACCCAACAAAAACTTTTACATAATCCAAAGTTAAGTAGCCATTGATAAATAGATTGATTTAATTTAAATTATGTTTTTATAAAAATACTAAAATCTTTTGACTTTTTTTTCCAGGCAGCATTAAATCTACGTAATGTTCAATCTATAAAAGTAAAATTGTGTAAGTGAAATAATTATTAATTACTGCAACTAACAACTCAACAGAACAGGATGTTTCAGAAACGTTTTACAAACATTTTAGAAAGGTTAAGTCTAGTTTACTTTTACAGAAAGTGGAAATAGATTAAAGAAAAAAATCAAATATTCCATATTAAACATTTCATTCCGTTGGGGCAGTGAAAGAAAGTATTGTTAGCAAAATGTGTATGAGTTATGTTAGATAATTTATGTATGCAAATTTTTGGTGAAGCAAAAAGTAATTTTAAAATTGTTAATCATTCACCAATTCAATTACAGGTATTACTCTGCAAAATATAAAAGTATATGAATCACAAATTAAAATGAAAATGAAAATCATCAAAATAATTTCTGCTAAAATTTGACTACAATCACAAATTGTAATTAAATTTTAAGATTAAAAAACAATTTTTTTAACCTTTTCTCAATAGAACCACAAATAATCAACGAGTAACCATTATAAATCATGTTATGGTTACATTACCTCAAAACATTAATACCAACTTAATTAAATTATATAAATATTTTTCAATTTATGTTGCATTTTTTCACATATATTCAACTGAGAAAAGATCAAATTTTAATAAATAGTTCAATGATTACTTAAATTCCATTTCCATGTGGAAGCAGAAGAGAAGAATTACATAAATGTAAATTGAATATAATCATTAAATTACCTTCAAAAGGTTGTGTTACTTATTACAGTTATTATTTTGTATTTGTACTTAAAGTAGATTAGAAAGATTAATTTTGTTAGTCATTACCTTGTAGAAAGTCCGAAATTTCTTCTTTTATTGTACATTTCTTTTTCAGCTAGAGATCGTTTTTGTACAATCTGATTTCGTAAATCCATTTCCGATGCATTATACAGAGGATTAAGAGCTCTGATGTAATCTTTATCAGTTTTGGATGGTGGTACTTCTATCACATCTTTATCAGATACGACTCTTCTCATGAATCTGCGT
>JABFOV010001789.1:0-23050 GCA_022817685.1 Aradophagus sp. ZL-2020 | reverse complement strand
CTCTAATACCGTGTCAAACTGCCGATTTTTTCGCTCGTGATTTCATCAGCCTACAAAGATTCCAGTATAATTATAATTATTCACTTAATAAATGATTACCTACAATAATAACATTCATTATTATAATCTGGATTTTTATTAAAAATTAGTTTGATTGATCTGTTCTCTATCTGATATTTTTAGACGTTTAGAAGGACATCGCCAATATATGATGGTATCTAAATATAATGGAGTTGCATAGAAAGTGTTCATATTGTTCAAGTTTTGGAGTATTCCCATTATCAACTTATTCGCTTGGAGAAAATAACATTTTAGAAGAAGCATTATAAGAAGTTTGAGCATCTTTCTTTTGCACTGATATCTGTTTAAGTTTTTTGATACTAAAAAAAGCAAATTTTGTCGCTCAACTAAATCTAAATATAAAAGTATATACAGTTATAATAAAGAAATTTAATGAAAGAAAAATACCAGGTCCAGGAATATGTCGAATGGGATCTTTCAAAATGATTTTCAATCTATGAGCTGCGACTTTTGGTAGACAAGCTCGATACATGGCAGCCCAAAAAAAGTTCCAGTCAAGCCGCGTGCGGTGATTCATTATCAAGACAGCAGATTCGTCGTGGCGAATACCATCCCCTGTCACCACAATGTCCACACCAAACACGTCCAAAAGAATCTGCAATGAAAGCTACATATTAACACTTACTTGTCAGAGTTAAATAAAAGGTACCAGAGTTAAATTGCCATATTGACTTATATTTTAAACATAGTTTAAATTATATAAAGTATTACCGTTGCGTAGATTTCCCAAAAGGAAAATATGAAATCCCCCAATTTACGGAAATACGGTGGATTGATAAGCAGAACTATGAGAGATGGCAAGGTCAGCATCAAGTAGCCAGCAACTATGCTGCCAAACCACAAAATGGTGTACAACACGCCAAGGATTTTCCGCATGCTGCTGATAGATAATCAAAACACTTAATTTTTTTTAACTTGATTCAAAAAACTAGCTTCAGTTTTAGTTATTAAAAATATATTTCAATTTCAATGTAAAACACTAACTATTGAAATGAAACTCAATTTTGAATTACATCACAGAAGAGAAAAAAATGACAGTCAGTATAGTCTTACATATCCATTTTTTTATAAACTACTATAGAAATTAATTACCCAAAAATTTACGTTAAATGCTAAATAATTTCCCGCAACAAATTTAGAAATGCAAGTAAAATAACAAAAACTGATTTATTTCCTTTAAAAAAGATACTTACTCGTAACAGCGTGCTTTTGAGAAGCAAACTTCAGGAATGCATGTTCAAACCCTGTTTAAACCCCTGAATACTTTTGAGTATAAAATTAACGAACGGGCGGAAAAAAGGATAACATTTGGTTTAAAAAAAGTGAAATAATAATTTTGCATCAGTAACTAATGGCATAATGATACAATGACCAGTACGAAAAAAAAAAAAAAAAAATGGATAAAAAAAGTGAAAGGAAAAAAGGAGGGAGAAGTAAGTCAACGTATTCGCGAGGTAACGAAAATGAAGGTGTGCTCGGGCATCGCGACGAGGAGGCTGATCCGCGTCACAGGCGTTCGTAGACGAGCGCCGCCTCGGGCTTTTCAACTGGCTTCCCAGCGGTGTCACCGTCGGGGCTTCCCAATGCTCCCACACCCTCGTTCTACTGACACCCCGTCGGGATGCTGTGTCGGACCGTTTTATTGATCCGACCACATAGCTGAGAGCACCCCTCCTTTCTCCCTGTCCTATCCACCAAATCTCCCCTGCACGCGATAAGTAGACAAAGCTTTTTACAAATTGTTTAGTATCACGTGGGGATGAAATGGTTTTGAAAGAAAATAATAATAGTCACCCTTCTTTTTCCAATATCTTGACCGCTGACAATATGTAAAAGAGTAAAACAACTCTTACATTTTATGTAAAATTACCAAACGCATGACAGTTTTTTGTAATTTTGCCTTAAAGATTTACTTTGTTAGTCACAATTATTACGACATTTCATTCAATTTTCTTAATTTTTAGGTATAGAATCAACGATTATTCGAAAGAAAAGTTAAATTACATAAATCAGAAGGAATCTATAAGATAAGGAATTGAATACTTAAGTTGCAGACATTCTATTACATAATTTAAAAATGAACATAATTTAAACTTTAAATGATTATTTCTAGGATTTTCAAATAATTAAAATATTTATAAAAATGATTATTTATTGACAACTATTAAAAAATCTTTATCCGAACAATAAAACAATGAAATCTAATTATTTCTAATTGTAATTGTCAACTTTCACATTGTAAGTTTGTAAACTTTTAACTGTAAATTCAAATAAATTGTAACTTTTAACAATCGTCACAAATTTCATATCACTTACCAATAAATTTACCTTTCGTTATGAACGTGTTTATTATCACACTTTATATTATACAATCCACAAATTTTTATTCTCATCATTGTAACTGGTGAAAACCTAGCACCAAGTAAACTTCTTTGTTCGACACAGATTATTCAAGCGTTCTAAAGTTAATAAAAATAAACGTTTGATTACAATTATACACGTTCTATCAAAAACCATTGTACACAAAATAAAATATCTCTTACGACGTTCACTTACACATTAACTATGAACAGTGCACATAAATTGCGTTAGAAAATGGTTTCCGTATAAATAATATAAATGCGATTTACACAAGTGCCTACCTCCGTGATAGACCGTTTATGACTCTTAATTTTAGTCCACAAATATAAAAGATTTATGAAATCAAATGATAATTAACTTTCAAGCAGTCAAAAGAAATAAAAAAATTATAAATAGGATTTTGTCTTATAAATGTTAAGTTTTCCGCTCAAGAGAAAAATAAGTTAGGTTTCAGTTATGGTAAATTAAAACTATCCTGCATATCTGGTCAATAACTGCTTAGCTTCTTCCATTAGTTCTTGATCTATGTCCGAATTCGTAAAAAAAGTTGACAAGTCCCTTAGACAATTGCCAGCTTCCTGATGCTGATTTAAAGATATGTGACATTTGGCCAGGAACAATTTGTTTTCCAAATTGGGTTCACTAGATATTCTTTCAGCCTCTTTAAAATGTATTATAGCATCTTCGAAAGTGGCGTTTGGTGGTTCAGCAAACAGCATTGATGCCGCCTGAAAAATGAACTCTAATTTTGACTCTAATTATAATAATAACTATATTATACAAATAATGACTTAATACAAATATTATAAAAAAATACAAACACTTATTTACAGCAACGTTTAACATGAACAATAATGAAATAAATAATATAGATAAAAGACACGATATTTTTTAACACCTAAAGCCTGATTGATGAGTACTGTGACCATGTCATAAAGTGTAAACTTTTGTACATACAGGGTATACAGGGTAATATCAAATGGCGTGATATTTGACAATGAATTTGACATTGACATGAATTTAATATGTCATAAATATTACATACCAAACTTCAACATTCCTGATTAAAGATAATCCAAAATGTTTTAAGTACAAAATTAAGTTTCAATTTTTTAAACTTACATTTATAAATGAAAAAAGACGTTTTTGAAAAAGAATTTGCTGAAATATTCTTTGATATTATTGGTATTATTGATTTAATTATTAGTATCATCGATTCAGTATTATTGATTTATTAAAAAAATTCACTTTCAGTTTATTACTCATGATACAAAATCAGTTTTTATTAAAGCAACTCAGATAATGTAGATATCTAACACCAAATTATTATTTTTTTTTATTTTATACAAAATTTATATAAACATCTCTTTGCAAACTCTCATTCCAATCAAAAAAGTACCAACAAATTATATATAAATAGTTCACCTTTTTTTTAATATATTCATATTTAATTCGTTATAAGAATTATAATTCATAGGTCAATATTTGTCATAATTCTAATTAATTAAATTTAGTTATATTAAATTTTATTTAATTCATATTAAATACTAACACACAATTGTATTTACAACTGCAGTAATGCAAAACCGAATATATTATAATGAGAGGAATCATTCAAATTGTTCCTGGATTATCTTCAATATTAAATTAAAAGAAATAAAAAATCATACCTGTCGTTCAAACCAAGACAATTTAGATACCTCGTATTTAAATCGTCCCAGAAGATGATGTAACAAGCTGTCATGTGGATTTAACATTAATGCCTTTTCCACATATTCTTTATACTTATTCGCCATTGGAATCTTTTCCTTCAGAGGCAAATATTCACATTGAAATCCAAGAAGTATCGCATACCATTTGAATAAATTCACATTTTCTATGTTGTCAATAATTTTTTCACAAGCCTCTATTCCTAAAATAGAGATATATTACCATAATTTAAAATCATAGTATACTTAGTATAACTTATTTGATTTAATTATTACTGGTTTCATTTCCAGTGACTTTTTTATCTCACAAATAATTAAAGGCTTTCATTACATTTCTTCACATGAATAAATTATCAGTGTTACATGATATTGTATGAATATTGAAAATTCTTATAAACATTTAACATATAATACCAAATATATTTGAAAATATTGATTTTATTTAAAGTTTCAAGTGTATGCAAAACAGTAAAAGGTCTTCTTTAAATGATAATTTTAATCAAATGATTTAATTCGTTTGAATTACTTAATAATTAGTAATTTTAATAAAATTCGAATACAATTGTTGCATACCTTCATTAAGAATTTTCTTTTTCTTTTCCACATCAGTTTCTTGCTTTGCACAATTATGACAAGATCGTGCAAATCTCCATACAAATTCTACATTAATTTTTTCTTCGTTCATCAAATCTTTGAGTTGATAATAGATATTCAGTTGCTGACTTTCATCTTCTGAGATTTTATCAATGTTAGCAAATTCAGTTTGCTGAATTTCATTAATTCTAAATAAGTGAAAAAATAAAATTTTATATTATATCCTGTGAATAAAGCTAAATCATCAAGACAATTATTTAACAATAAGTATTAAATATTATAACAATGTGTTATATAAAATTAAATTAATGCTCACCCATTAACAGTGTCACTATCATCTTCAAAGTCTGAACAGTCATAGAATTCATCATCATTGTAATCTGTGTCTGCAGTTGAAAATGTATCAATATCAGTATCAAAATCATTAATTGAAACGCTACTTCCATTGACCTGCAATCTTCGATGGTTTTTTCTTCGTTTTCTTTGTTGATTTTGTAACCTAAATAAAAAGTAATTTCATTTTACGATATTTATGACATGATCACTATTAAATTAAAAAAAAATTAAATTATATTTTTTATTTTAGCAACATATTTGAAATTATTACTGTCTAAGTCTATTGATCTCAGTTTGTAAGTCCACAACCGTCTTATTTAAATCCTTAATATTTTTTTCTAAGATTGTATGTTTTTCTTGTTGTTTTTTCTGTTGGGAATTAATTATCAAATTGTAAATAGCTGACGCTGCAGTAACTACTATTGCTATGGTCACACCTACACCTAGTGCTATGGAATTTACTTGTGCACTCATTATATCTGAAAACAGAAAAGTTTTTAATCACATTTCAAGTAATTAAAATGGCATCATTTTGTAAATATATTCTGTAAGGTATTATAGATACTCATAGATATTATATATAAATAAAATAAATATATAAAATATGCTTATGAACATATTTTGTATCTATTTATATGAATTTGTTTGTAATATCAAAAAATAATGTAATTTAATGAGAAAATAATGTAATCCTATACTATAAATAAAGTAATAGTATACTATAAATAAAGCTCATGGTTCAATGAATAATGTACAATAATCAAAGTTTTGTATACAACTATTTCAAGTCATTTTATACAGTTAAATATATTGTAATATGTGTTCTTCTTTGGCAATGACACAACATATTAAGATAGGAAACCAAATTCAATCATGCTCCAGTAATAAAAGAGTTACAGAAACGCTTGTTTCTACAAGTTATATTTGAATATTTAGCATTGTCATAATTGCTGACCTTTGGTAAAACAAAAATTATGTAATGAACGAGTGATACTGTAAAAACATTTGATGCAAAATTAATATAACCATGAGCAACTTGATCACAAGTCAAACAAATGATACTTTTTAAAAATTAAAAAAGTAATAAATAGTAAATGACAAAAAAACTTCATAGAGTAAACACCATAATATTCAATACTTCAAATTCTGCAATCTTCAATTCAATTTTCAAAGTGGTTCACATTTCATGGAAATTATTTTTAATTTAATGGAATTTCCCACTGAGACAAGAAAAAATGGTACTTAGAAATCGAATCATATGCAAATTTTTTACAAACATTTAATTTTGTTTTTGATTTTCCAAAAACATAAATAAAGCACAATATATAACTATAAAAAATATGAAAATAGTCTAATTTCCCGAATAAAAGATATAATTCAATGAAATTTTAGCATTAAAAAAAAGTAACAATAAAGTATTTATTTGTACCAGAAACTGAAAACAATAATTTACAATGTATTTTGTTATATGTAATTTTTTGACACAAAATTAGCATGATAGCGGTTCGTCTCAGGTGTTTACCTTTGTGAATGTTATTGGAATGTAAAATGTGTTTGATTGTTCAATTCGATTTGTTGGTCACCAGATACAGCAGCTAGATGTATTGCGACTGTGACGAAGTCGGCGAATCACAGAGCTCAATTTTTCGGCACCCACGTATGCAAGTTCACTTGCCTTCGCCTTCGAGCGCATCAATGCATAACCTAAATGAAGGCGCGCGAAAACGTTGCTTGCTACCAAGTAATGCTTGGTGGAGCCGAAATATTCCAGATCTCCGTTGCAAAGCACGTGGTTTCAGGTGTTTTGCTCTCGGCGACCAAGTCGCGCCGTTTTGCTTCTTCTTGGCGATCACACAAGCATTATCCCGCGTGAAATGCAGTGTTCATACACCGCAACTGACGTCAATGCTTTTAGATCACATACACAGAGGTAATGACCTGTCTGTGATATCGCTCGTTCATTACTTAGATGTTTATTAACAAACATTTATTTATTCATATGGAAGAATGTTTCGTAAAATTAATAAAATAAACTGTTGAACTTATTTTTAATGAATAAAACAAAGAGAAAAATTTTTACAATTATCGCTTAATTTTTATTTGTTTCATATATTTGAATAATTAAATATCATTAAATTTATTTCGAGTTATTTTTATTTTCTATTATTTTCATTTGAACTAATCATGAAAGAAAAATAAATAACTATCCTATAAATATTAACTATTCATTAAATAAGAATTAGTGTCTCTACACACCCACAAAAAGTTACTAATTACTCAATCGTTTTGGAAGATTTTGTTACGATAAATTTCATTTACTTTTTAAGCGTTTAAGTGTTTTAAAACTTGAGAAATGTTTAAACTTTTTCAATAAACGTTATTTTTCTCATCGGCCCAATTTGAAATCACAATCAAAATGCGCGCCATTCGCTATTTATACTCTGTGTTCTGGATAAACGTTTACAGATGTCGCTGCGGTAGCGCCACGCGCGCGACTGACAAATTCGCAATATATATAGACGAGCGTCAAACAAGGACTGACAAGGATAGAGTAACAGGACAGTGTGGACGGAGTGACTTGTTCGCTCATTAAGAGCGCCGTTACGTTTATTTTACGTCCATTATCCGTTCGTGGTAATTGTAATGTTTTAATTAAACCAATCGTGGCCGTTGCGTCGCGCTCTAACAATCGCAACAATTCGTGGAGCCATGTGACGAGCATTGTTACGAAGGCAATAGCAACAATGTTGCAGTTAGATGAGTCAAACAAAAGTCAGACTTAAATGTTTTCTCCGATCAAACGATTCGTGCGCGCGAAAATAAACGATTCGTACCAGGTACCCGCGACAACCGACTGATATCTGAGTGATTTTGAAATTAATAATTAACCGCAGCCGGATAAAGTAGTGTAGAAGATGGAAGGACAACAGGTACATTTACTTCACTTGGGTCATTAATGGAAAGCGGCGAAACGTTTTCCTTATTATTATTTTGTAGCACTTTTCTTTGTTGTTTTATTTATTTATTCAACTTATTTTTGTATTTGTACGTTATTTATTCAATAATTTTTATTAAAATATTACGTACAAACCTTGATAGAATGTTGGTGTTAGAATGAAGAAATAGGTAAAAAAAATGTTTGCTTAGGCCAATAACTTTAAGGAGTTATTTTTATAATAACACTCCACTTTGTATCTGTAGTGATAATCAAAATATTTTTAAATTGTCTGTGGTGGCATAAAGAATTATGAATCATTGCAGAGGATAAGCGTCATTAGTGAAAGACAGCTTTGATAAGATCAGATTTCAGTTTTCATGAAATTCTAAGTACAGTTTAAATGGTTAAATAAAAAATCATTTTTACAATGTTGTATGTAATTCTTGTTCGATTATGTAATTATAATAATAAAAATTGCAGATTTAAGGAATAATTTATTTAGTTAATTGAAATTTGCTGTTAAATTATGTACAGTTTAAAGAATGACATGTAATTATAAATGATTTTGTCATTACTTAATTAGAATGTAAACGTAGTTTTATTTTTGGCTGATCTACAAATTTAGACTCAGTTAAAATATTGAACAAGAATTTGGTACTTTGGCATGTAAACAACTGAATTAAGAGGAAAGATTTTTTATGAATTTAAATGAAGTCTAAATTCATGGATCAACTATGTGCTAAATTTCGTTTACATTAAATAGAAACACCTGCTGATAATCAAAATATTGATTTATCGAATTGCATTTAATTAGTTGAAGTCTGCCATCAAATGTTAACATGTGAAACAACAATAATTTTTATAGTTTAAAGAATGATTATGACAAAAGTTCTTTTTTTAATTGTTATCATAATGCAATTGAAACCATCTGTCGCAGTACAAGTTTACTGTTATTTGTGCATTACATAAAATAAATCGACTTTTGATAATCGAGTAACTTTAACCTTTAAGGAACAATTATATTGCAATAAACTGCTCAAATAAATTTTTCTGTTTACCAGCTGTTTCCTTGGCATTGCATAATACAATTACTCTGTTCTTGTAAAAAAATGAAAGAGAAACATTTTAAGAAACAGAATCATTTTAACTTTTTTTATCAATCTATTCTTTTTTGTCTTACTAAATTGAAAATGTACTATACTGAAGAAGTTATAAATGTTATTTACAAATATTTAACCAAACATAACTCAAACATTTCATGAAAGATTAAGCATTTTCAACGCATGATAATTTTGCATTATCTAACTTTGGTTATTTATAAGTTAGTGCAGTTTTTTGATAAAAAAAAAAAATTAAAAGTTAATGAAACATTAATGAACTGATTAGTCAAGAAAATTGAAATACTGAACAAAATTGTATACTGGTGAAATAAATATTGTGCAATATATATAACTTTAATTTTGCTTCAAATTAAATTTTTACCTATGTGAACTTCTCAGTAAAGCAATTGAAACAGTTGGTTGTGGTTTCTTTAATTAATTAAGGCGGATGTTTATTGAATTTTATATAAATATTTGAAAAACTCTTATAGGTGAGGGCCCTCTATGACTTTGATGGCGAACCAGATACTGCTGAAATGTCTATTACTGCCGGAGAAATATTAACAGTAACTAGAGACAATGTTGGCGATGGATGGTGCGAAGGTTACAATCAAAGTGGAAAGTCTGGTCTTTTCCCAGCTGCCTATGTTGAACTTGTGGATTCTGTGACAGCGAATACAAGTAAATCCAAACTGCTAAAATTTGATTCCACATTTTAATCAAATAAAACAAAAAGACAGAAATTATTGGTAAAATTGTTTAACATGATTTTTCGTATATTTAGCGGACAACAATTCACAACAAAATGCTGGCGACTATTGGGACGACGAGTGGGACGATGAATCCGAAGTTGGGACACAGGCTTATGTCGCGTCAATGTCACAGCAACAGTCCCAGCAACAGTTCACCTCTTTGCTCAGTCAAACAAGTGCCTATGAATATGGTGATTCAGTATCGATGAATGCTGTTCACTCAGTCATTCCCGATCGACCAATACCTAACGTACCAAAGAAAAATAACAAATTCTCGACTCTAATTAAATCTGGCGAGGAGAGTTTCCTTCTGGGTACCCGAATAGTTAATGTGCCTGAAAGCGAGAAGATTTTTGTTGAGGAAAATGAAAATGGTACTTGCTCTTGGGTGCCCACTGGAGAGCCGTACTCTTGCGTTGTGACATCTCCGAAAAAAGAATCAAAACTAAAAGGATTGAAGAGCTTCATTGTTTATCAATTAACACCTACGGTAAATACTAATGATTTGAAGTTAAGAATATATCAAATTATCACAACATAGATAAATGATTATTATATTCAAAATATTTTTATACGAAATTCAAATAGCAATCGATTTTTTATAAAAAAATAATAATTACTCAATATTAATTGAATAATAATTTTGTATCTTCTACTTGTCAATTTAATGACCACTTTCAAGCATTAATTTTAATCATTTTTTTCATCTTTTTTTTTTTTTTTTAATTATTGTTATTCGACAATCACTTACAAATATTCCAATTTCTTCTAGTTCAACAATATTCAAGTATCCCGTCGTTACAAGCATTTTGACTGGCTGCACGAGAGATTGGAAGAAAAATTCTACTTTATTCCGATTCCTCCATTACCAGATAAGCAGATATCAGGTCGTTACGAAGAGCAATTCATTGAACATCGCCGTACCCAATTGCAAGAATTTGTCGACTACGTATGTCGACACCCGGTGTTGTCGCGAAGCCGCGTTTGGGAGCACTTTATCACATGTACAGATGAAAAACGCTGGAAGGCGGGTAAGCGGCAAGCTGAAAAGGATGAATTATTGGGCGTGAATTATTTTAACGCAATACAGTGCCCGTCAACACCGCTTGACCAAATCAAAATTGAGGTCCACATGGACAGTTTCGCGCGTTTTATTAGTGGATTGGACCCAGCGGTGAAGAATCTAATGGCGATGGCATTGGATCAAACAAAAAAACATCAAGTTCTCTATAAGAGGGAGTTTCAAAAGATTGGTCAGTGTTTCGCTTCATTGGGCCAAGCATTGGAAAATGATGATGTAGGTCGTGGCAGCGGTTTAACCAGGGCTTTGAAAAATACTGGTGAAGCTTATCACGAGATTGGAAGGCTTTATGAGGAACAGCCAAAATTTGATTGGGAGCCACTTGCTGACAAGTTTCACATTTATCGAGGCGTTATTACTAGTTTTCCTGATGTTATCACAATACATAAGGTAAAAACCGCTTCACAATTTAATGGGTTTTCAAGAAATGTTTCTTAAAGTAAAAAAAAAAAAAAAAATGATCATGATGTATTTGTAATATTTTATAAAGACTTAATTTTGGTTTTAGAGTGCAATCCAGAAAAGGAAAGACTGCGAGAGACTAGTCACCGAGCACAAAATGGACTCCCAGCAGCTACGAGAACTCAATCATCGAACAGATATTATTGCTCGAGCCCTAATGGCTGAAGAATCCCACTTCCAGTCTGAACGTGAAATCCATATGAATCAAACTATCAAAAAGCATTTGGCAGAACAGATCACTTTTTATCAAAAAATTGTCGACAAATTACAAGAAGCCCTTCATTCATATGACAGTTGATTTTGTTGGGATCTTTTGTTACTTGGCAACTATAATTTACTTTATTTATTTGTTTTAACGCGTTATTATCTAGACTAAATTTTGATAATAATTAATCAATATTTTTGTTAAAATTATCTTAAAATGATGTTACAACGGTTACTTTAAAAATATAAGTAAAACATTTTTAAAAAATACAAACATTAATATTATTGTTTGATAATAACGAGTTAAACATTTTTTTCACAAAGTGAGATTTATTTTTCATTATTACGGAGCCTTCCAAAACCTCATATTTATATCTCATTACCTCCTATATCAATTTTACATTTATTGATATTTTATAGATCTACTATTTTTTAAAAAAGTGAATAATTAATGAAATATCTAAAATAATTTTACAAAAATTTTTACTGAAATAACTTAGCAAGTTATTTAGATTAATACATGAAATATATATTATATATTTTAAACAAGAGAGACACAATAACATTTTAAAAGTGCTATTATTTAACATAATCATGCAAAAAAAATTATGTACAACTATTACAGGAAAAATGCACCCTGATTAAACAACATTTTTTTTATATGTATAATATGCGTATGTATATATACATATAACAGGTAAATAACAGTTAATGCCCAACTAATCTACGTATAATAAATGTGGAGTTCTATTGGGGTGATATAATATGATATAACTATTTTTTAATTAATTTCATTTTTCACAATTGTTTGCACAGTATAAATGTAATAGAACTGATTCCATGAATTTCTGGTAGGTTGATGTATGTTGTAATCTCTTATGAACGTCACATACATAGCTCAACATCTTTTCCCCATCTCTGAACGTTTTTTGGGATAATAAAACCAGAGTTATAATATATTAACTGTTATTGGACAATCCTGGCTTTAATAAAAATGCAAGAAGATACACTGCTGCTGATATTTAAAAATCTAATTGCCAACTTTCTTTATAATTATGATCTTTGTTGCATATCTATATTTCGTACTTTTTTTTTTTTTTTTTTTTTAATGATTGCCTTTTCTATTTGATACACTGTGATATATAATATTAATTGGGTGGTTGCTTGTTAAAGAATGATTAAATGAAAATAATATATTTCATAATTATTGTGACCAAAGACAAAATTTAGGTAATCATTTCAATCAATATAACATGGTTGGGCTATAATATATCAAATGAAACAAAACGTTTTTCCTGTAATGGTTAAAAGAAACTATTCTTTGTGTACTATTTTATAAACCAGCGAATCATTGTTTGAATTTTTTTTGTTCACAAGGATGCTTTTACTTGCTATAAAAAGTTTTCAAATGAAAATTAATTTCAAAGGATATAAACTTAAAGCAATTTTTTTTCACTTTATATAAAACAGTTTATCATTAATAAATAATTATCTTTTTTCCATACTTGACCTTACCTATAAATGACTAATACAAATAATAAATTTTTTTAACAAGGAATTTCGGTATTTAATTATAAATTGATATTAATTTTATAATTACACCAAGGAAGGAAAAAAGATAGAATAATATAGTGCATGATTAAGTTTAGATTAAAAATAGATTATCATTTGTCAACTTTGTATTGAATTTTTAACTAATTGACAAACATTTGTTAAGGATTCTACACAGATATTTTTATAGACACACTTTTACAAAAAATGTACAAGTTCTTCTCTCTCTTCGAGATTTTCTACGATTTTATGAATCTTGTATGATTTGATGAGGAACTGTGGCGTATGTGCATTGAATTAATTAAATAATTAATCGCTACCGTCGTTATATCAAGTTTACATTTAAGACAATTGTATATTGCGCAATTTTTACTTTTAAGATTCACAAATACAACTTTACACTGTATTCTTGCCGAAGCAATATTTTATTTTTAATGTGTATTGCTTTTTAAACTTCGTTATAAGCAAATATTCTACATCTATAACTTTGCGAAATATTCGTATATTTTACGAATAATTGTATAAAGTATATTTGTTCTGAATAACGAAGAGACTCGAAATATTTGTATTATATATTTTACAACACTACAATATTATCGCAAAAAGGCAGCATTTATTGTAACTTATTTTTTAGTTGAACAAGTGACTATTCCGGCTATGAAAAGTCATTATCGATAGGCAATTTTTCCGTCAAGTTTTCATGCTATGAAAAAATGATATTTGTTTAATAGTTTGAAAGGATATTGAAGTGGTTTTAGAATTGTATTAACTTTTATGTGTAGCTTTTTTTATATTGAGAAATTTTATTAAAAAAACATGTTCAAAATTGTTGTACGAAGAGAAAAACTGTATTATTTTACAACACATCTATGGTGCAAATGCCTTATATTCATCAGTTTAATCATTGAGTATTATCACCATATTTAACGTGATAATACTTGAGCAACTGACTGGTGAATTTGCCAGCTTAATCTGGTGAACACATTTCACCGTTTAAATGCTCGACTACATGGGATAAAAGTCAAAATTCATGCGTTTTTTCTTTCGAGAATATTACCATGGTTTTATATTGTGACTTCTTCGTAAAAAACACATTTTTTTCCGTGTGCATTCATTTATCTATGTTATTGTATTTTAAAAGTCATGTATTGCGCAACGATTTTTCATCAATATCTTTTAAAGAAATTATCAAAAGAAAACTTGAATTTAATACAATTATATTTCACATATAATTATATTTGTTATTTATCAACTTGCGCAATAAACTGTTTAATAACAAGTGTTGTATTCAAAGAATAATGTTAGTTTAATAAATAATTTTTATAAATGCATTTTTTCGAAAATTTCAAATTGATATTGTTTTTCATCCCAATGTTCCATCCCAATATTAAATAATTTTATTGGAATCTTATTATTTTTAAATCAAGTCAAGTGTACATACTTTGCTAAAATGATGGAAAAATTTTTAATGTAGAATAAAACAGGTAATATTGACAGCAACCAAGACATCCATAAAGTAAATCCACTAAGTAAAATATGAAAAGCAAACTTGTGGTTTTGTCATTTTATTAATAATTATTCATTGGATTGCATACAATAAAATGTTTTCCAATCCCACAATACATAATATCGCATTATATAATTTAAGTGTTTAAAAAAATAATGTTACTTCGTTGCTCGTCTAATTTCGGCTTTCACATCGTTCGATATGAAAATGATACGCACACTCAAATTCCGTCCTAACTCTACCTCTACATTTATTTCTTCTTATTGATTCTTCTCTTTCCTTTTTAATTTAAATTTCTTTTCATTTGTGTATCCTCGGATCGCCATTTCTGGCTCGTCTTTACCATTTTTCATGTATGTATAAATGTTACAACGCCATTCGTAAAAATATACTATTACATTCGTTATACACGTGGCACTTCTAATCGGTGGCGAATAATTCTGATAAACGAATAAAACAACAGGCAACATATTTGAAAAATGTGCAAATAATCTGTTAATTTACACGTATACATAAACTTATATGTACAAAGAACTTGGTATCCAAAATTTGTGGGCAAGTGCAAGGAATATTTTGTCATTTTTTTGTTCTTCTATTTATTTGATTCGAAAATCATATATCAGTAGCATATTCTCCAACTCCAAACCACAAAGCAGAAACTGATTTTGCGATTAATTATTTCGATTTATAGTACGTTTGAGCATAAAATACGTTAAAAATATTAATTAATTCTTGTATGTCATGATGACAGAATACTCAAAGTTCAGCATCTTTACACAGTCTCAAATAGAAAAACGCGATTGAAAAATTTTCATTTTACATGAAAATTGTAACATGAAACAAACATACTTTACAAAAGACTTTTTCAAAGCGATTACCATGACAATGAAATATCAATTTTTGAAATACGGTTAAAATGTAAAAATAAATTGTCATTTTATTAGATCCATTAAATGTAGTTAAAGTACTTGCACGTATTGTACTACAAATAGTGGATACATTCACAATTATTGTATACTTTATATCAATATAAAAAGCAGTAATTGCATCGTTTTTCTATTTGGGAATATATTATTTACACGGTAAATAATGTATTCGCTTGAATTAACGGGTCTCAAAATCGTTGATCAATCAAATGCTTTGACAGAATTACTCGTTTGAATGAAAATGTACTTTGTACCAAAATATTCAAAGCACCGATCCATCGCCAAGTACATCAGACCTCTTCGTTTCCAAGTATTCATTCGACAAACGATGTCACGACTTTCCGCATGTGCGATCACGTAACGCGTTTGCTTTTTTTGGTATTATATTGAAATTGTAAAAGAACATTTGTCGAAGTTGCGCAAGACGCGTTTCAGTTGTTGCAATAAACGCTCGACGCAGAGAGCAGCAAAGCCAGCCACGGTAAACAACGCAAAAGTTAAAAAATATTCATTCGTATATGTACACTCTTACTGTATATAACAGTATAACAATTTACAATCGTTATTTCAGAACTTCATCTTTGAATGTGCTGCTTTGTTCGGTAGCGCTGAAACGCAAATCGAAAACGATCAATAAAGCATGAGCTTTCATAGGTGCAAGTTTCTCAGGATACGGATTCAACTGCGGAACGAATTTTTATCCAAGTGGAAAATTGTTTCTGTACATTTTTGTGCCCGCTCATGGAATTACATTACATAAATGACTGGATTGACAAGGCAAATAATGCAAATCTGACGTTACAGCGACAAAACTGAGCTTGCATTATTTTTCTCCCATTTCCTCTCTTTTTACTATTTTCCTATTTGTCCGGTTCACTCTTTATTCCGCTTAAAGACTCGAAAAAGATTGAACGCACTAGCAAGTGAATTTGAAAGACATTAAATTCGTAAATCCGTTGTTCGCTGTCATTAATAGGATATCACAATCAAGTGTTAAACGATAACTGAGAGAGGTATGACTTAAGAAAAACGAGCTTCATCTAAAAAGGCTGCGTCTAAATTTGGGATACATCTAGATTTGTTGCTTTTATTATCCTTTATATCGCTAGATATATTATACGTATAAAATACGTACATGATTTGTAGTAACGGATATACTCCAAGTAAATATATAATACATTATGCACATATTATATCGTAATATACAATATCATTCTTAACAGGAACAGTCAAATTCGGGTTTCAAGTGATGCGCGTTACAATCAGAATATTGTTTTTATACGTACAGTGTTGTCGATTAAAAAATTGGAAAGGATGAAAGAATACTAAGACGCGGTGCTTGGTCGTAAGATCACAATAAAGTTGCAGAGTACAGCGAGTGCGTTATAAAACGTGGGAACGAGTTGAAAATACTACGACTGTAGTATCGAGTTGCCTTGTGCTGCGGGTCTGTCGAGCGCCGTCAAAAACGAATCGTTACATTTTTGACACTTGTCGCTGACCCTCGATGAATTCTGTCGTACGACATTTGCGCGCCATATTCAGTACTTAACTTGTTAAGAATTTTTTATCGGCGTTACAATTTTCTGTCAAGTTCAAACATGACCATCTGAAAAATGAAATTCCGCTAACAAACGAATTTACTTTGACGGAGCTTCGAAAGTTGATGACAATCAACGAACGTCCAAAGACGCGCCTTTTTTGGGGATCGAACAAACGATACGATTCTTTAGAAACAGTCTGTAAAAATGATCTTATAATTTACAGTAAACTCTCACACGTTCAGCATGCCTTGCAATCACTTTAAGCGTTATTCGTACCTTTGAGTTATTTCTTATTTGTATATACGTACATATAATATACTTTGAATTTAATGCAAGAGCTCACTGCACGTTATTTCTTTACTAGTATCTGTACACACGAAAGAAAATTACTACGAAAATTACCATACGTTATCATTATTAGGTGACATCAAGTATAACGTATAAATATTATTATACCATTATGGCCAAAATTGCATTTATGATATAGTCTTTTTTTAGAATAGTATTATAAATTTTCACATAATCATAGCATAGTTTTCAATACAATATCTGTCATTTTATTACTTCGCATAAGATATAATTAGGTTGATGTAGTAACATTTTATACGCTTCACACTGTATCATCTAATTCCAATAAATTACAATAATTTTCGTTATAACTTCTCTCGCCTGTACTTTCGAACGCAAAATCGTCCGAATCAAATGTGCACAGTGTCTCTTACTGCCCTTTCCCTTATTCTCATCACGTTTTTTTACTCTGTTAAATTTTACAAAGATTGAATATACCTAAATGTCTACAACAGAAAATCTAAATCTCTCGGAATATGAAGAGAAGGAAAATTTTATGTGAACAAGAATATTAACAATTCGCTTATTGATATATTAGTTACAACTCCGGTGCGGCACCGTCGTCAATTCATCACGTTCATTATAATGTCGCCCTGATGATCTTGTTTTGCACTGTTTTGTAGAGCGGTTTTTCCGAAAAAAATCAACGCGAAGAAAATAATTAATGAAAAATTGTCAATAAAAAAGCACAGTACAAAATCATTATTACAACGTTCTAGACAAAAAATTGATAAAACCTAACTTTAGCATTTCTCATCAGTTATTTGCCAATATTAATTTTCCATTAATTACTTCTTTTACGGCTGGATCATGCAATTCATGTAATAAGTATTACAATGTTCTTTTTTTTCATTTTTGCATCTGTCACGTACAATCGCTGTTTCGCAAACTCTCAGATGCTTAGATATGTGCTGCCATTCGACATAAATATAAATGATCGGAAAATATAGTAACTTTGTTGAATACAAACGTTAAAACGAGTCGTTAAAGTGAATGTACATCGTTTGAAGAGGTACAACAATGTAATGATAATTTGTCATTATCACATATTGGCACGAGGATCTCAAACTATTCCACTTGATCAGTTTACAGAGTGTAACACCGCTTCATTTCTGTTCGTTTGGTGCGCCATCATCTCGTCGTTTAAAATAATATTTGGAAAATAAATATTAATTTTAATGCAAAAATATGTATTTAACCATCTGTCCCTTTTCTTGTAACTTTCCAACTGTACATTCTCTCGTTTAACTTTGGCATTCTGGTGTTACAATTGTTCATTTATTTACAATCAATGCAAAACGCAGATTTTATCGGTGATATTCAATCGACTTGCAGAAACGTATTTACAGTTATAGACAATATATAGAATATCATTTATATTTTGTCCAGATAACTTTAAACTATATAAGATTCGTAAGTCGGTTATACAGTTTTTCTTGTCATTTTCCTGCTGTCGTTCAAAAACCAAGTCCGACTTTTGGACGGACGGTAATTTTATCACTTGCGAAACAATGTTGTTATTTCTATTAGCGAAATTGAAGCAAACTCTACAAAGCCAATAATGGTATTGTTAAATGTTGGTCGAGGGAACTTTTTTTTTCGTTTTGAGAAGAAATAATAAAACATTTTGAATTTCTTTCATTTCTCACAGATGAAAGAGCATATACGTACATGAAATACAAGTTCGAACTTGGATAGATTTTTGCGAAGAAGGTAATTTGCTTTATAAACTTTTTTATTGTAATTAGAAAATATCAAATTTAGGTTTTCTCAACTATTTCGCTTTACTTTTATTGTTTTACATGATGTTTGATCTCTATTATGCAATTCAAAAAATAAAAAAATACAGAACAATTGTTCTAAGTTCCAACTTGTACAATATGTTATGTAGTTAGCCGTGTTGTAACAAATTTTTAATCAAAAACCAAACACTCGTCATTTTGAATATCATCGCAAAAAGATTCGTTAAAATAAATATTTTACCCAAATTCTTTATACTTTTGTTAATTTGATCAAAATTAACTCGCAAATGTGAATAAAAATGTGTAATATAAAGTTATATAATCTAAAATAGGTACATCTTGTCCTTGCTTAATGTATATTTAAACATGGAATGCTATTCCTCACTATCTCCACTTACACTTGACAAAAAAAAAGAAAAAAAACACAGTTTTTAACTCTCGGGTAAAAATAAGAAAAAAAGTCTTTTAATCATATCTACTGTATGGATAACCATATAAACTACATATACGAAACAACAAAACATGAGTTACAGAAATAATAACTTTGCCAATTCATCAAAAACTCTAAATTGTGCATATTTGTAATTTTCCGAACAGTAAGTGTATAAAAATGGCAAAATCACCTATTGCAAACTACATTTAGTTTATTTAGTAAAGTAAATTTACTAAGTAAAGTGTAAAAATCAAGAAAAAACGCATCGATTGAATTCAAACCTCTGAGGTACCATTGAATTTGTACTATAATATGGCACTGTACATAAAGATGTTTAAAACAGTACTTTCAGCAAATTAGATAAAGTATAAGGAACATCATCCCTGAATTATTGCTTGAGTGTAAATTTGCAAGCAGACGTCGACGGTGTGGTCGAAAATTCAAATAACTCACGTTTTGGTTAGCAGTATTGTATAAATGTTGTCCGTTCGCAATAAAACATAAATAAGACGAAAAAAGTAATAAAAAATCTCGGTTCCGTACATCTTCTTAGAGAGACAGTTAGTAACGATATAATAATTATAATAATATAAATATATAAAATCAAAAAGTACGTAAATGTAACAAAGTACGTTGAAACGCAAAGCGAAGGGTTTACATAACAATTTCCCTGGAGAATATAAATAATGTAAACCAAATAAAATTTAAGATAAAACAAAATAAAAGAAATGGATATACTTACTCAGGTGAACGCAAGAATTTGTTCGTCGAGGCATTTACAAAATTCTTGCTGAATGTTCCGCAATGCAATTTACAATACTACGTCACTCGAACGCTCGACAGCCGTCTTACAAGTGAAGCATTACGTAGCGCGAAGAGAGCGACAAGTTTTAGTCAAGTAGAAAGAATGAAGAACCGCGAGATAGAATCGTAAGGCCGACGCAATAAGGAGCGCCGTTTGATTCAGTTGCCATTGGTGGGATGCCGGTAGTACTTGTTTTGCGAATTTCCGGATGACGCGCCAAGCTGTTGTTGTTGCTGTCCACTGTTGAGAGCTAGTCGCTGCATCTGTCGGATTACAGTGGCTGCATGATACGCTTGCTGTAAACAACGCATCATTATCATTAAATATGTTAAAAATTTTGAAATTATTGGATAAGTGCGATTAATGTCGATAATGTGATGTATATCGTTAATTGAAATTTCAAATTTTAAAAGGTAATTAATACTAGAGAATTTGGATAGAGATTTGGCCTTTTTTAATTACGATGGTAGATGTAATTAAATAATCAATTATCTTTCTCAATGTTACTGATAACTATTTTAATTCGCAAGTGCATTTAAATTTGATTTGCTTTACTGGGATGACATTAGCGATTCAGCAGAAGGCTTTATTCAGAAGTTAATGTGCATTAATGTAGAACATGTCACTTATTTGAAATTTTCAATGTTGTACACTTAAAAATTGCAAAGAAGTATAAATAAATTTTTAATTACACATTATTTATACATTATATATACGATTCCATGTGTTACGAACATTAGTTATTTATTATTCATCATTCTGTAATATTGATTATTAATTCATTGACCTTATTGATTGCTGTTCAATGATTCTAAAATATTTATTTCTATCTTATGCGAGTAGATACTTTGATATTATGTAATTAAATGTATTAGATGGTAACCATTTATTTTCGCTCATAATAGTGTTTTTGAAGTGTCTTTTCTTTACTTTATAAATATATTTGTGGTTGATAAGTAGTTCAAAATAAAATTATACTTAACAAGAATTATTACTATTTATTTATTTATTGTATCCAATCTTTTTATCAGGACCTTGAACACGTATTAAATTAAAGAAAGTTTATACAGACACAAATTTATTTATATACTTATTCAATAAATAATGAAAAAAAGCATGTCTGAAAACTCGATTGCAATAAATCAATAGTTTTAAATAAGTACTAATAGATAAACTAATAAAACAAAAAATACAGACCTTCCATCGAGATTTAGCGAAATTCTTTTTCAACTGCTCAGAGACAGTGCCATGAATATTCTTATTACTAGCTGCGTTTCCTGATATCCTGCAAGGAAACGAAAAAATACATAAAGATGAATTATAATTAATGTCAGACATAAATCACATAAGATGATCATTAATTTGCGTATAAAAATTTCAATTTAATTAAGTAACTTTAAATACTCTGCATAAATAATAATGAAGTATTAAAAATCCACATACCAAGGATGTGCTAAGGCCTGTTTACAAGTGTAACGTTCCTCTACATTAACGCACATTAACTTCTGAATGAAATCTTTTGCTGAATCGCTAATGTCATCCCAATAAGGCGAATCAAATTCAAATTCACCTGCAAATTATAATAATTATCAATATTATGGAACAAAATATCCTGATGTTTTAATTACGACATCCAATGCCGTAATTAAAACATCAGAATCATTATCTAAGTTTCTTAATATAAATTACCTTTCAAAATTTGTGCAAAAAGATTCGCATCGTTCTCGTCGTAAAACGGAGGATAACCGCACAGTAATATGTACGAAATAACTCCTATGCTCCAAACGTCCACTGCTTTTCCGTACGGCTTTTGCGCCAGAACTTCGGGTGCTGTGAAACAAAGAACACGATAAATCTAGCACTTTAACATTTGTCAATATTACTTATAATGAAAGAGCCTTCAAAGATTTATTAATTAATCATTGATAATCAGTGACTATTAATAATCAATCATAATCGACAGGCCAAAAATTAATTACTAATGAGACTCGCAGACAGTTAAAGAGGGATAAGAATCTAACAAACAAGCCGCGTCAATGTGCAAAATACTCGCTTTTCAACAGTAAATAAGTTCAAACGAACAAAGTTCTTTCTTATCCGTAATCATATTATATCAACTATCTTGTGATACGTTGAAATACAAAAAGACACTGTTGTTATAATTGACTTGATGAAAACATCTTTGAAAAATTGCGGTAAAGTATTTGGTTTCGAGCGTTCATTAAAGTCAATCATTAGTGGCTTAATTGCCAATCTTTACACACTTGTTCCGATAGAGATAGTAATGTAACAATGTAATCGAAGAGGTTGAACGTAAACTGAGAAGAGTTAGATCAGCGAGATTGATCCGGAGCTTGGTGCTGGGTAATTAGATGGAAATGAAATTAATGCTTGATGATGAGAGCGTACCGACGTATCCCGGCGTGCCGCAAGCTGTGGCCATGATCCCCGAGTCCTCCATTTTCGATAGGCCGAAGTCGCTGATCATTATTTTGCTGTCCTCGTCGGGGCTGTAGTACAAAAGATTTTCGGGCTTGAGGTCTCTGTGTACGACACCCTGCTCGTGCATGTAGTCT